>VZUI01036002.1:0-52819 GCA_013401135.1 Cettia cetti | reverse complement strand
CCTTTGGGAATGGCTGTCCCGGGACAGCCCCTCAGGGACCTGCATCTCACAGCGTCCCCTTTGGGAATGGCTGTCCCAGGACAGCCCCTCAGGGACCTGCATCTCACAGCGTCCTCTTTGGGAGTGGCTGTCCCGGGACAGCCCCTCAGGGACCTGCATCTCCGGAGCAGCCCCGGAGCAGCTCCCGCAGCTCCCGGCAGCAGCAGCCGGTGTTTCCGCAGGCGGGGAGCAGTTCATTATCCCCGGGGCTCGGCAGAGCACGTTCCCATGGAAACAGGGAGCCTTTTCATGTCTGTTGACAGCTTTGGAGAGTTTTTTTTCTCTCAAATGCTTGGACACAGAACAGGTGTCTCCAAGCCAGGCAGTGAGCAGATAGTGCAGAGCCAGCGCCGGCCGATAATGAGACAAGTGTTTGTCTGAGATGAAACATTTTCACCCGGCGAGGGAGCTGGGCCGGAGCAGCACAATCCCCGCTGCAGGGACACAGAAACCACGGGAAGGGGGGACAGGCTGCCCACACACCCAGCACAGCAGGCTGGGAGCAGGGATGTGGCTCCTGCTGCCTCCCCTCCACCCCCCAAGCACGGCGGCAGGCTGGGGATGGGCCTCAGGGCCGCGGGCGGCCGGCACACCCCGGTCAGGCCGGCAGGGCGGGCAGCATGCTCCCTAACCCGGCTGAGCAGCGGCAGCGAGCTGTTGGCAGAGCAAAAAATGCCCCTCTTGCAGGGCTGGGTTTGCAGTGAGCTGGACTGAAGGGAAAGGGTGGAATAACAAACGTGCACTGGCCACGTCTCCCCTCACTCAGGGCAGCCACGGCACAGTGGCCGAAATGGAGCCAAACTCCAAATATCCACCTCCTCTGTTTTGTTTCTCCCACAGCTCAGGTCGTTCCAGGGCCTGAGCTCAGCCAGGAGCACTGAGTCATTCTTACAGAAGGATTCATAATTGTTAATGTGGTGTTACATCAAAACCCATGTCCGGGACATATCCAGGTTTCCATGTCAGGTGCTCCGAGAGCGGCCCGTGCCAGGTTTAAATTGTCTGTGCAAATTGCATTGTGCTCACACATTGTGCTACAGCCTCATTACCCAATTGCCTCCTATTTTCCCCCCTCTAACACCTGCCTTGTTTGTGGAATGGATAATTGTTCACTGCAGACTTTTATCACCCTAATTATTATTTACTATACAACATCCAAATGCTGTCTCAACATTTCCTCTCCAATGTGGCTCAACTTTCCTGAACAATGTAGTTGAAAATGTTTCATTTCTCAGCACATGATGTATAAATGATTTCAGATAGAAATGATTTTATATATAAATTCATTTCCCAGCAATGTCACATATAAAAATGAGAAGCTGAGGAGTCAGAGATTAAAGCCCAAGCTCTGAATATACCAAGCAGATTTTTGCTATTCCAGGTGTCACCAGGCTGACGAACTCCGGAGCATTTATCATCCTTCAGCCCTGCCTGCACCGAGTCAAACCTCCTGTAAACTTCTGACGAGTTACCTGCAGTTCCCCCATCAGCCCTGGATCTGCATTCCCAGGATGCAGCTGCTGCTACCTTCAGCTCCTTGCCCTGCATCCCAGAGGATGCACGGATAGAAATTCCCATTTTCCCACACCTTAACCCCAAGAGGCTGCTCTGGCCTGGCCCTGGCAGCTCTGCTCTGTGCTCTGCACCACCCATGCCCTGATCCTGTACAGTGCAGGGATCATCCATCCCCAAATCCTTCCCAAATCCAGAGCTGCCCTGAGGATGGAGCTGCTGAAGGATGAAACGAACTTTTCATTTCATCTTTTTATCCAAACGGAATGAGAAAGGCACAGAGCTGGAGCTGTTTTCTGAATGAGAGAACTGCTCGGGGTCAAGTGAAAGGTCTCATTTTTAGATCAACCCTCTTTGTTTCAAACTCCTTAGTGCAGAATTCATTCCAATTCAAAGGAAAATCAACCCCACAGCCAGGGAGCAAATGAGGAATGGTCATGGTAAGAGGCCTGTGCTGCCAGGATTAAAGGTATTTTGGACATCATTACAATTTCACATGGAAAAAAATATCTCTTTAATTCAAGCCTTATTTTACAACAGCAGTTGGTGCAAGGAAGGTTTCTAAGCCTCTCTTATTGCAAGCACTGAGCAAGGTGCAGAATAAATAATGTGTGGCCATGTTATTGGAGGTGTGCAAGAAAACACCTGCAGAGAGAAGATAAAATAAAAATCTGTCCCCAGCTGCCTAAATCCAGGGAGGTGAGGTCACACTTTGAGTGCTGTGTCCAGTTTTGGGCATCTCATGACAAGGACCTTGAGGGGCTGGAGTGTGTCCAGAGCTGGGGAAGGGGATGGAGCACCAAGAGAAGCTGGGAAAGGGGGATCAACCTGGAGAAAAGGAGGCTCAGGTGGAACCTTCTGGCTCTGCACAACTCCCTGACAGGAGGGGGAGGCTGAGAGATTTGGGCTCTGCTCCCAGGGAACAGGGACAGGATGAGAAGAAACGGCCTCAATCTGTGCCAGGGGAGGCTCAGGTTGGACACCAGGAGGAATTTTTTCATGGAAATGGTGGGCAGGCACTGGAAGGGGCTGCCCAGGGAGGTTTGGAGTTCCCATCCCTGCACTGTCCAAGGAACTCCTGGACGTTGCACTCAGAGCTCTGGGCTGGGTGACAAGGTGGGGATCGGTCACAGGTTGGACTCGATGATCCTGAAGGTATTTTCCAACCTTAATGATCCTGTGGTTCTGTAATTTTAAGTCCCTGTCCTTGATAGGTCAAATTTATCACACTTTTCATTACAGGAGTTCTTTCTTTTCGCATTTCACTTGAATCTTTCTGTATCCCAGCCTGAAAATCACTGGGAAATCACAGGCAGAGCACACCACCGAGATCTCCTCCATGTGGGCACCCCGGAGCAGAGGTTGAGTGTTTCAGATTGGTGACAGGCCCCACACAACTTCCCTGCTCCCCAGAAGAAGTTGTTTCACGCCTGTTTTGCTTGCAGAGGGACATCAGGAGGATGCTGCACTTTGTTGTTGCTGTCATGATGACAGAGAGCGAATTGAGTCAATGCATGCAAAACGTTGGGAAGAGAGGGCCAAAAGTGAGGGAAACAACAAAGTCATCCCTGAAAAAAACAAGACTGAAAGGAAGATGAATGGTATGAGCAGGGAGGACATGGAAAAAGAAAAAAGGGAACACCTGGAGAAGGAAGATGGGAAGAGCTTCTGTAAAATTGGCTTTTCACTCTAGAGTAACAGGGGATTTGTGTGCCCTGCAGTGACTGCAGAAACCATTTCCCAGCTTTCACCCGAGGACTGACTGGCAGGCTTTTTCCCTCCACCTCCACCTCCAGTGTTCTGGAAGCCTCTTCTCCATAACCAGGCAAACCAAGCCTTCTCACAGCCAAGCACTCCACAGTTCCTCTTCTCCATTCGGGATCTGCAGCACCCCTAAACCTCTGGGGGTCCTCAGCCCCATCAGCCCTGCTCACTGGCACATCTCTGAGCAGTTCTGCTGTGCATCCCCCCCAGGTGCACCTTCCATGCTCCTCTCCTCTCCCCTTGCCATCCCCAGAGCCTCTCCCATGCCGGGTTACACCACAGCTTCCCGTGATGGCTGTTGGGAGAAGGGCTGGGAAGCTGCTGGATCTTCAGCACTTCCCAAAATCCCCTCCAGGCTGCTGATGGGAGCTGCTGCAGCTCCACGCTGAGCAGCATGGAAGGAATGTGCTCTGCCTGGAGAGGGATGGATTTGCTTTCTCTAATTCCACTTAAGGATGGTGGGTCCCATCCCTGCCATTCCCTGCTCTCTGGCGACCAAAAGCACACAACAAACCACAATCCCACTCTTTTGGAATGAGAGCCAGAGCTCTGAAACCTTTCCAAAGGAGACTTACAAAATATCCATGGTTCATGAGTTGAATTCCCTTCTGCTTATTATTCAGCTCAGCTATGGTTAAACCAATTTAGGCTACACAACATAAGAGTTATTAAAAAAGATCTGTGCCTGTCAACTTTTCATTACATTACTTCTCGACATTCACCTTGTACAAAATAAAATAAAAAATAAGGAGAGGGGAAAAAAAACAACTGAGGAGACTTTAAAATTAAACTATGTAAGTGCAAACCAGGCACGGAAGAGGAAGAAATTAAAACATTATCACTGGAACACAGCTTGCACCTCTCGCCTCTCAAGCCCCAGCCAGCCCTGGGAGCCCAAGGGCATCCAGCAGCAATCCAAGGAAGCAGAGCCCTGCTGTGTCGGTGTGTTTGCCTCTCGCACAGATCTCTCTGCTGAGGTGCTCTGTGCCCTCCTGGAGGGGTCACATCCTCAGGGACAGGCTGGGCTGGGCACAACTCCACACCCCCAGCACCGACCTGAAGCCCCGGCAGCCCTTCCCTGCCCCAGGAGGAGCTTCCCTCCTCCTCTCCTCCTCCCAGGCAGCGAGGGAGGAGGGAAGCGCTGCCCTTCTGTGCCCCAAAGGGGTCGTTTTCCTTCCGAAGTGAGCGAGCACAACAGCCAAATTGCTGTTCTTTATGTCTCACCTGATGTTTACTGTCTCACAGAGCATGGCACTAGAGCTGCCCCTCTGCAGCTGCTGGGCAGGGCTGGGCCATCCCGCTCTGCATTCCTGCTGGAATTGTCCATCCACCTGCACGGACAACTGTCTGCAGCAGAGGGGCAGCTCCAATCTCTGCTCTCTGTGGCCAGGGACAGGACCCAGGGAAGGGCTTGAGCAGTTAGGCTGGAATTTGGGAAAAGGTTCTTTCTCCAGAGGGTGCTGGGCACTGCCCTGGGTCCCCAGGGAATGGGCACAGCCCTGAGGCTGCCAGAGCTCCAGGAGCATTTGGACAATGCTCCCAGGGATGCACAGGGTGGGATGGTTGGGGTGTCTGTGCAGGGCCAGGCTTGGAGTGATGATCCCTGTGGGTCCCTGCCAGCTCAGGAGAGTCCACGAGCGTGTGATCAGTCAGGCAAGCCCAGGGATGGGAGGAGGGGGAGTTCACACAGAGGTGCCTCTTGTGCACCGAAGCTTAAGGGAAGGAAGGCTTGGAGTGCACCCACAGCTCTTCCCAAGTCTGCTCAGTCTCCCCAGGGAGTCATCCTTGCAGTCCCAGGAGCAGCAGGAGTGCCAGCAATCCCATCTTCCCACTCAGGAAGGAAAGCAGAAGGGAGTAAGTGGTTTTCCAGGAGAGAAGAACAGAGCCATCCCAGCAGAGCCCTGAGCACTGCCCCTCCCTTCCCCTGGCCAGAAGCCACAGGGCCGTGCAAGCAAAGCCTTGCCGTGTTCTGCTCAAGGGCTATTTATCTGCATTTGGTGCCAGATGAAATCCAGGTTTAGACCCTCTAAACATCCTAGTTTGCAAGAAAGGGACTCAGTTTGGTCCCTGCCACCTCAGAAGGCACATGGAGGGAGGGAGGTGAGAACTGCATATTTTGGTTACTGGTTGTTCCACTCGAGTGAAACTCCACAACTGGGAGAGAGAGCAGGAGGCACTTGCTCTGAGCAAAGACACAGCTGTGAGCACACCAACAGGATAATCCCCGTGGGGAATTAAGGCTTTGCAGGGCAGGGGGGAAATCCAAACCTCCTGGTGATGAGAAAGGAGACGGAGCAGGGAAATAAAGACTGAGAACTCTGAGCTTTCCATCAAATCAGATCACTCAGCTGGGCAGAACTATTCCAAGCAGCCCAACGAGCGAGTTCTTCACGGTGATTGTTTCACCAAAGACCGAGACCAGAGCTTGCTTTAAAGCACTCGAGAAGGTTTTCAGGTATTTGATAATGAAGCCACTTACCTGGTGGAGCCTTTTCCCCCACCCCTCCCCAAGCTGTGTGCAGGCAGCAGGTTTGTGTTAGCGCTGCCTCTTACAGCTGCTCACGGGTTTAAGGAGAGATAAAGCAAAAATAAAGCCTTTGTTTGCAATGAAATTGGCCATCAGAGACCCGATCCGCCAACCCTACAGCCTGCAAGCAGCTTTTCCTCACTTAGCAATTCCAGAAGCACATTGCAGGTGGAAAGGAAAGGCGTGGGGCTGGGAGCCAGGACTGTGCTTTTCCCAACAGGGGATGGAGCACAGGCTGCAGCCAGGGCTGGCCTGAAGGCAGCACACACCCCAGAGCTGGCATCGGGAAGGGTGCTGTGGGCTAAATGTGAATCCAGGGCTGCATTCCAAGCATGCACCCAGGATTTGGGGTGAAGCAGCATCTACCTGTCCCTCTGCAGGAATCCTGTACCCCCATTTGCAGGACTGAAGCTCCATCAGAGCTCAGAGGACAGAAACACTTCTGGAGGGAGGGGACAGCCAGCTGCCAGTGGGAATTATGCTAAGATGAGCCAGATTCCACAAGGATGTGAGCATTCCACAGCATCCCACATGTGAAATATATCCCAAGAGATATTCATGGGGCCTGTGGGCCTCAGCCTCAAAGGGATGTGGGGTAACAGGAGCTTGAGGTGTCACAGGACCCCCATAACTTTTCCCTGGTGGGTTTTTGAGCAGCTTCCCCTGACCATGATTTGGGTCTTTTGCCTGTCCCTGGGAGAGAGGAATCACTGTGGCTTTGTAATCAGGAAGGGTAAGAGAAGGTTTCTGTTTCTCCTCGGGAACAGGGAATGGGGGGTGATTGCTCCCCTCTTCACTCCCCAGGAGAGGAGCAGACCCCTGGAGCTGGCTCTGCTCCCTGAGCACTCCCTGCCAGCGCCCAAGGGATGAAAATCTGGGACTGCAGCATCCCCATCCCCAACAGTCTATTCCTAAGGGCCTATCCATAAACCAGAGGGACAATTTCTGTGGAGAATCAGCCCACTGTTAGAGCAGCAGCAGCGATTCCTCAAGCACCAAAACCACCTAAAGACTTAAATGCTGCAAGCAATTGCCAGGAAGCACATTTAATTGGAATAATACTCCCACTGAGCAGATAACAGGATAAACTTCACAAAATAGGATAATGAATGAGGAAGATTTACAGCCAATATTTTGGTCGGGTGTTTTGTTGCATTTCTACACAGTCTGTGTGCTCACAAATGTTAATTTTCTCCTATTCTGTGTGCTCACAACTGTTGATTCCCTTAGGAAAGCAGATCCCAGACTCTTCCACAGCATCTGATTAGCAGGAAAAGGGCTGTTAATGTCTGTGGTTCCACTCTGAACTGGAAAAAACCTGTCCCACTAATGAGAAGCCCTCAGGGAAAGGGAAATTAAGATATTTATGGCCTGGAGTGTTCCTGCCTAAAGAACCAAGCCAAAGCTACATCCCAAAGGCACGGATCCACCGGGTTTTCCTCCAAAAAGCAGAACTGGCCTTTGTGAGGATGGAACCAGCCAGAGGTAGGAACAAGTTCTCTCAGATTCATCAGATGGTTTTCTTTTAAAAGAATATTGAAAATCTGTACTTTAGAGCAAGCCCAACATGATTTCTGGAATACTGCTGTAACCTGCAGCACTTGTCCAGGAATTGTTTCACTTACATCCACGCTTGAGGGTTTTGAGTTCCAAGAAACCCCAAATCCAAAGGCAAAATCCAGAGGTTTCCTCAGCAACAAAGGGAGGATCCCTATGAAAGAAAGGAGAAACTTTCCCCTCTGCATCTCCTCACTCATATCCAGTTGCTCTTGTATTTCCCAGCTTTAGCTGCTTAACTTCAGCTTCCCACCTGTATCATATATATGTTATATATCAAATGTCCCAATATCCCTCAGAGTAGGGAATGGCCTGTTCACAGGCAGGAAAATCAAGGATAAATCCACTTCCTTGTGGAGCTTCTGGAGCTCACCGTGTGCACAACTTGCTTCAACCCATCATTTGCCTCAACTTGCCATGAAACTGCTGCTCTTACAGTGCCATAAAACCGCCTCAGCCACCACCAACACAAACACCTGGGAAGCTCCAGCCACCTCCTGCTCCAAGGCTGCTCTGGGGGGGATCACTTTCCAGCCCCACAGAACGTTGAGGTTTAGTGCTGAGGCTGAAAGGGCTCAGCAAGGCTCTCCCAGCAAGAAGCAGGAATTCAGCAGAGAGGCTGAATTCCATGCAAGCACATATCTATTGCTAAGGGATTGGCACCGAGCACCAAAAGCAACAGGTGTGGAAAAGAAACTGGGAAAATTGCTATATAGGAATTGCTGGAGAGTCAACTGGGTGGGAAACATTTCCTGATCCTTTCATTCCAGGGGAATATTTGTGCACCTGAGTTCTGGCTGCCTTAATCCCTGGTTTGGTTTTCATCAGCTCTTGGACATTTTTCTGGCTTTAGCGTTAGTTTCCTGGCAATACCATAAATCCCAGGAACTGTGAGAAATCTGTACAGGAGCCACCTGAGATAGTGGAAGGTGTCCCTGACCATGGCAGGGGGTGGAATGGAGGAGATTTAAGATCCATTCCAACCCAAAACTTTCCCTGATTCTGTGATCCCAGGAGCATCAGTAGAGGGATACAAAGCATCCCATTGAACCTGCCCCTGTTCAAACCACAATAAAACCTTCCCCTGTCCTTCCTTCCCTGCTCAGAATCCAGCTGGGTCCTTCTTAAGCTGTACTCTCTGCTTCCTGCAATTCCAAGCACCCACAGAAGGCTCCAGAAGCACTTGCTATATTTTATCTCCAATGACCAATAATAACCAAGGTCAAAATCAAGCAGCTGACCCAGATCCAACCTCCCTTGTATCTCCCTGCCTCATTGCCTCCCCATTTCTCTCTAATCTCCACTGGAAATAGATCTTTTCCTGCCTTGGCCACAGCTGTTAATTTGTGTGTGTGTATGTTGTTATTTATTATTTAGCACAGCAAAGCACCTCATGAAGCTGCTCTCATGAAAGGCACTACATAAAAGGAAGCTGCTTCTGAATATTTTAGGAACCCAACGTTCTGCTATTGATATTCTAATTCCATTTGTTTGAGAATCAAGTCAGGCCCCAACAGGTTATTCAACAAATTAATAAATGTTGCGGCTTTTGTCTTCCGGAGGGCTTGTAGCTCCTGGGATTTGCACTTTCATGTTTTTCCTCTGGTAAAGTCTGCTGCGTTTGTTTGTTCAAGAGAGGAGCCCTGATGTTCTCGTGTGATCCCCTGACTCCCAACAGCTGGGGCTTGGAAAGCAAACAAACACTGCAGATACTGAGAGAAATTGGAAAATCAGGGATTGGCCACTCTGCACCTCCCAGTGGTCAATGGGATTTCCCATCCTTCTTCTGATGCTCCTGGGATCACAGAGTCATGGAATGGTTTGGGTTGGAAGGGACCTTACAGCTCCTCCAGTTCCACCCCTGCCATGGGCAAGGACACCTCCCACTGTCCCAGGCTGCTCCAAGCCCCGTCCAACCTGGCCTGGAACAATTCCAGGGATCCAGGGGCAGCCATAGCTGCTCTGGGCAACCTGTGCCAGGGCCTCCCCACCTCACTGGGAAGGATTTCTCCCCAGTATCCCACCTAACCCTGCCCTCTGGCAGTGGGAAGCCATTCCCTGTCACTCCATGCTCCCGTCACTCCACTCATGTTCCAGCTTGGGGCCTTGCAGAAGTTTCACCTCCCTTCACACCTTGGGAGGAACATCAGAGCTGGACCCACCTGCTCCAGAGGTGGGATGTGGGAGCCAGGAGATTCCTGCTAGGCAGACAATATCTCTGGGACAGCCTGTGCCTGCTGCCCTTGGGCACAGGTTATTCCAGAGGAAGAGAACCAGGATCAGGGTGTGGATTTGAACCTTGGCTGTGCTGCCTCAGCTCTCTCAGACAATCCTCTCAGGGTTTTCAAGCTCCTTACTTGGTAGGAGGTAATGGCCCAGGAGTTCTCCACACTTGCTGTCCCTCCTTCCAGCTGCTGGGACATTCCCTATTTTAGGAAGCAAGCTGGGAGCTGTCATCTCCGTGGAAATGAGGTGCTGAAAACAAAGAGGGGCCAGTTCTGTGCAATGAGACCTCCTCAAAGCACCAGGAGTCACTGCTGATCTTTCCAGCATTCCCACCTCACCCAGAGGGATTTTTCCCAACAAAGGACACAAGATACTGTTTTCAATTAACAGGAGTTCCCCGGCCTCTTTCTGACCTAAAATTTCCCCTGAATGAAAGCACAAAACCTATTTGTTTAACCTGGACATTTCAGCCTCCTCTGAAGAGAAATAAATGCTGTCTCCTTAGTCTGAGCCTTATTCAGACTTTCATCTTGTGCACAAAAAGGAGGGGAGGGAAAGAGGGAAAGATTCTCCAGGGAATTAACAAAAAACCCTCCATAGTAAGTAAAAAATATATCACTGTATCTTGAACATCAGTGTGCAGCTCTGCAAAAAGCTGTGCCTTGTCTTTTCTTTTCCCTAGGAAATAGTTCATGGATACTCAATCCTTAACTGGCCCAGCCACAGCATCCATCCTAACAGGAATGCTGAGTTAACCTGGAGAAAAGCAGGAATTAGATCCAGGGAATACACTCTCCCCCAACAAGGACAAAGCCATTTCAGTGGCAAATGGGCAGAAAAGCCACAGAAGTGGTTGCAGTGCAGATCTGCCCTTCCCACTGGAGAGCCCAGACTGCAGCAGCACATCGGTGGGAATGGTGTCAGCTCCGAGGATAATGCCAGGAATAATGTCCCCTCACAGGAGATGATGCCAGCAATAATCTCCCCTCGGCTGTACAGAGGGAAGTTGCAGCTCCACAGAGGGACTCGGGAGCCACCAGAAAGCACAAGTGTTAAAGTGGAGCTTTCAGCTCCTCAAATTATTGCCTTAATTTATGTGCAGCAAAGTGCACCAGGCAACGTGTTCCACACTTAGATTTTAAAAGGATTTTTCCCACTTTGCCTCTTGTCCTCTCCTTTAACCTCCCAGTAAATTCCCATTGGCTGCTGCTTCCACGCAAGCCTGAAATTTTAATTCCCTTCCACATCTCCACAGCCCTGTTTCTCTGTGGGTGCAGGTAATGGGGAATTAGCAAGAAATGGGGAAAATCACACTGGAAAAATTTCACCTTGAGGGTTTTTATCTCGCCACCTATCACAGGAGTAATGGAGCAGACGACAGGAAGATTTTAATGCTGATTTAACATCTATCTATTTATGCTGCTGCATATATGTATTTATTTGTGTTTCTCCCTGAGCTCAGTACGTCCACAGGAGCCAGGAAATGGAGCTGATTAATAGAGCTCCTTCCTCCAAATGCACAAAGTAAATTCGGCCTAAATGATAATCAGTAAGCTTGATTTTATTCTTCCCTCCAGGATCAAGTCAGAGGGAGTGTTTTGGATAGAGGAATACTGATGGAGCCATCCTTCCACAGTCTGTACTTTTACTTCACATTGCAATTCCTTTCCATCACAAAGGCTGGAGGGCTGCTGGTAATGTTGGTCAGCGGGTTAAATATTTATAACCTCAATAAAAATATATGCTAATTTGAAAATAGTAAACTAAGCTTAGGACATGGCTTGGGGCAAATTTAAACAAAGTCATCAGAGCAAGAGCTGTGTTTTATACTAAAGCCGTAGGCAGAGCACAACAGGTATAACTCTGAGTTTCTTTGTGTTCAGGACAGGCACTAAACCCAGGGCACTGTTTGCATACCAAGGGCTGCCTGGAGCAGGGAATGAATCCACCCCTGAGCCTGTGCTGCTGCCCTTTCCTAGAATCCCAAGGTGTTTGGGATGGAAGGACCTGAAACCTCCTCCAGTCCCACTCTCCCCCTGCCAGGTGGGCAGGGACACCTCCCACTGTCCCAGGCTGCTCCAAGCCCTGTCCCACCTGGCCTTGGACACTTCCAGGGATCCAGGGGCAGCCACAGCTGCTCTGGGCAACCTGTCCCAGGGTCTCCCCACCCTCACAGCCAGGAATTCATTCCCAATATCCCATCTGACCCTGTTTTCTGTCAGTTTGAAGCCATTCTCCCTTTGCTGTCACTCCAGGCCCTTGTCAATATTCTGTCTCCATGTTTTCTGATGGCTCAGTTGGGTTACCTGGAGCTTCTCCTCTCCAGGCTGAACAATCCCAGCTCTGCCAGCCTTTCCTCCCAGCAGAGCTGCTCCATCCCTCTGATCCCCTGGTGCCTCCTCTGGGCTCTCCCCAGCAGCTCCACGTCCTTCCTGTGCTGGGCCCCAGGGCTGGGGCAGCTCTGCAGGTGGGGTCTCACCTGAGGGGGGCTGAGGGGCAGAATCCCAATCCCTTTCCTGCTGCCCACTCTGGGGGATCCCAGCACAGGGGGGTCCTGGGATGGGGCCAATGACACTTTGGGTAGAGGAAGGAGTGAGGGAAAAAGATATGTGTTAACCTCATCTAGAGAAAGGATCTATTGGAGATAAGAAGCCCCAGGACTTTGTGCTGGAGGAACCTGGAGACCCAAAAAGCTGAGCCTTGTCCATACTCTGAGGCAGGAAAGGGGATTTGAGCAGTCAGGGCAGCAGTGGAAGAAGAGCCAAGGGTCAAACACGGAGGGATTAAAACCTTCTGGATCAAACACCAAGGGATTAAACCCCTCTGGGTCAAACTCAGAGGCATCAAACCCCTCTGGATCAAAACCAAAGGATTAAACACAGAGGGATTAAACACCTTCCTCAGCCAACCACTGTGGGAAGTCCCAGCCACGAGCACATTAACTGCAAGGCCACTCCTTGAAGGATTTTTCGGGATTTTGAGCCCATAAAGAGGGATCCTCCCACAAAAGTCCAGGAGCTTTTGGCCATGTGCACAGTTTGGGGCTCTGTGCTGGGGAGCACTGTGATTTGTGCTTTGTCCATCACTCTGCCCAGGAAACCCCACAAACAGCTGGAGCTCTGGACTCCCCTTCCCCGATATTCAAGGCTGCCTGAGGGGAGAAAATCCTCAATCCAGGGGTGCTGCTCAGGATGAGAGGTTCCTGGATGCCTTTCCTCTCCCTGCTCCCAGGGGAGCAGCCCCTGTGCCCTGCCACATTACCATAACACCGATGACAATCTGAAATGTCCCTTGTACGGGCAGTGTTGTATTTGCTTTGCTGCCTGCTGCTGTTGAGGTAACAGATGTTTTCATTGAGCTGTTCACAATAACCCCTGGGCCTTTCCCCTGAGTGGTTCCAGTTAATTTAAAATGCAGCAATGTGGATGAGGAGGTTGGATTTTGCCTTCCAATGCACATTAACTTGCATTTGTCAACATTTAATTTCATCTGCCACTGCCTCGCCTGCTCACCTGCCTGGATAGAGCCATTCCCAGCTTTTCACAGCTTGAATTACACAACTAAATAAATTTCACTAAATAACTGTGGGCAACTACTATTTATTCCATCTTTTCCTCCCCTCTAATTCTGAATTATATTTTTAAAAGCCTGGCCCAAGCTTCCAGATTCTCTCCTCTTCTACAGCCACTCTGAAAATTGGTTGTTCTTTTTTTGTTTAACTCACGGCTGCTTCCTAACCTGTGCCAGTAATTCCTTTATTTAAGGCTGCCCTCTTGTTCCACTGCCTCCTTCTCTACTGGGATCTTATCTTTAGATCCCTCTGAAGTCTCTTCCCATGGATATTCCCTGCGTAGTGTGTTCAGCAAAATCTGTGAAGAGGCAATTAGCAGAGGCCTCTGCCTCCTGTCTATTCCCAGATTAAATTCTCTCACCAATTTCTACTTCCAGTCCCTTATACAATCACTTGGTAGGAGCTCTTTTTCCTCTCTATTCTGTGAAAAAGAAAGGATTTAGAGTGCAAAAAGCAACTCCAGACACAGCATTTCCCTTGCCCTCTCTTCTGAGGTTTCCAGAAAACTCACAAAGGGAACAGCCACTGTGTCCAGTTCTGGCCCCTCAATTTGGGGAGGACATCAAGGGGCTGGAGCGTGTCCAGAGAAGGGAACAGAGCTGGGGAAGGGGCTGCAGCCCCAGGAGTGGCCGAGGGAGCTGGGAAAGGGGCTCAGCCTGGAGAAAAGGAGGCTCAGGGGGAACCTTCTGGCTCTGCACAACTCCCTGACAGCAGGGGACAGCTCAGGGGGGAGTCAGGCTCTGCTCCCAGGGAACAGGGACAGGACAAGGGGAAAGGGCCTCAAGGTGTGCCAGGGGAGGTTCAGGTTGGACATCAGGAGAAATTTCTTCATGGAAAGGGTGGCCAGGCCTTGGTAGGGGCTGCCCAGGGAGGTTTGGAGTCCCCATCCCTGGAGGTGTCTGAGGAATGCCTGGACATGGCACTCAGTGCTCTGGGCTGGGTGACAAGGTGGGGATTGGTCACAGGTTGGATTTGATCATCTTGGACATCTTTTCCAACCTCAGTGATCCTGGGATTGTCCCATAATGGGACAACTGCTAAGAAAAGGCAGATCCCCATGTCTAATCCCCTCCCAGCTTCCTGGAGATCGTGCCCAGCCCTGGGGCTGCAGTTTTGAGGACAAGCAGCTGCTTTGCTCTTTGCCAGACACTTGCCAGATTTCAGTTCCAGCATTCCCACCTCTGGATAGACACAGCACAGCAGCCAGGGATACACAACTGGAAAGGTACAGTTTGGAATTTAACACCCAAAAGGGCAAGAAGGTGAGACTGGGATAAGACTTTTAAGGAATGTGAATGGATCAGCTCACAAGGCTCCACAGAGGGTGGGGCACAGCCAGGGTCTAGCTGAAGACAAGGAAGGAATAGGATGTTTTCCTGCTGAACTCAGCCATCCTCCTCTCCCACCAGCTCTGCCCTACACCAGACAGTTCAGGCCCAACCTTCTGGGATTTCCAGGCACAAACCTTTGAGGATTTTCAATTCATTTTCAAATTGCATTTCCATATTTAAATTCAAGGAGAAAGAAAAGAAACCCCAAATCAAGTGCTTCCTAGAATCCACCAGGGAAACCTGACATCAGAGCTTTGACCCCTGGGCACAACTATGAATTCTGATCAACCTTCTATTCCTCCTTAAAAATGAAATGCAAGCTGTGGGAGGCAAGGAGCAACAATGTTCACTGCAAACTCCATATCCTTGTCAGAAACTCTTTATAACAGACTCAGGATTTACACTCCCTCTGGCCAGAGGAAAATGCTGCTCCAGCCCTGCTCCTTTCCAAACCCCCAAGCTCTCTGTAAAGTCACTAAGAGGGAACTAGAGAAGAAACTCAATATTTTGGCGGTTGAAAAGTGTCTTCCTCCAACCACAGGAAGGCATTTCCCTGCTGATCCTTGTGTTGTCAAAAAAGCAGCAACACCCCTTTGACAAGTTTTGCTTTCTCTCTGCAGAACCTCATGAATCTGCTTCCAAATCCTCCTTTCCAAAAGTGTGAGCACCGAGAAATACTCTTTTGAGTCTGGATAGTCAAGGCCACTTCTATTCCTCAGCTCCATTCCCCTCCTCTTCCTCTTCCTTTTGTGAACTGGGGAGAAGGAGCACAGCAAAAAATTGCTGTTGATTATTCCTAATATTGGGAGCATAAGGACCCTGGGGATTATGACCTACATACATTTATTACCCACATGCAAACAGCTTCCACGCTGACTGCAGCAAGCAACAGAGCCCAGGAGGATCTGGAGGAGGGAAGAGGAAGGAAGCATCATCCCCTTGCACCTCACGCTCAGGACTCAAACTGTTAGAAAAGAACCAAAGCAAAAATGCACCAAAATGTCCTCAGGGGACCCTCAGAATTCTCCAATTTCCCAGCTTTTGGAGGTCTGGCAAGATCCTCAGCCAGAACTGTCCCAGAATTTTTATGAGACCTTGTCCAAGCCCTGTAAAATGACGCCAGGGGAGAATGGTGTTTCCACAAGGAGGTTTAGCTGACCATGGAAAGGAGGGCAAGGAAGGTAGAGTGGGATGGAATCTGCGAGGTCCTGGCTGTCTGTCTCAAGGATCACAGGCTCCTCCAGCTTTCCCAATATCCCCAAGAGTTTCTGAAAGCCTGTTCAGGGATTTAAGCCACAGAGGTGGATAGAAGCTACCCCCACGTTCACCTCTGGGTGCAGGAAGGGAACTTGGCATTGAGTTGGTTCATAAATGGGAAAACACAAGTTTGTCTTCTGTTCCCCCTCGCTGTTAGGATTTCAATCCTCTCCATGGCTCGGCTGCCTTCTCAAGCACAGACACAAACTCCCAAAGCCTGCTGAAACGCCTGCAAAGCCAGCAGAGAGTGACTGCTGCCCTCATTAGGAAGGACAAAGCCTTCTCAGCATGGATAAAAAAAGCAGCTCACGCTGGGGTTTGCAGGGTAGGACACGGGCTCATTCCAATGCTAACCAGATTATTGAGCTCGCTAAAGGCTATCTCTGAAGGGATAGTTGGAATTAGTTGATAGTGATTTAATTTGTGTTGCAGATTGCTAATTAAGCCCGTGAAGAGGACAAAAAAAATTAATCCATTTAGTTAAGGAGATAGAACGAGAGATGTGGCAACACTGGAGTCATTCACAGGCAGGAATAAATGGAAAGGTTTGCTCCACCTCACCTTTGAGCATGGATCGTGTGTGGGCATGGATGTATGGCCATCCCACCCGCCCCTGGATTGCAGGATATCCTGGAATCATGGGAACACTGAGGTTGGAAAAGACCTTTAAGATCAGCTCAGCACCACCACCAAACCCTGTCCTCCAGTGCCACGTCCACACATTCTCTCTCCACCATTTCCAGGGATGGTGGCTCCATCACTGCTTGCTTCCAAGGCTTGACAATGCTTTCCATGAAGAAATTTTCCCCAATATCCAGATTAAACCACCCCTGGCACAGCTTGAGGCTGGTTCCTCTTGTCCTGTCCCTATTTCTTGGGGAGCAGAGCCCATCTCCACGTGCTTCCACCCTGGTGGACCCATGTGGGTCTTTGACTGCCAACTCCAGGGCTTGATCCAAGAGGAAAATCTCTGCAGGGAAGAAGAAGTAATTAAAAAGCATAAAAAGCACCCAGGGTTGTCTTCTGGGAATGCTCCCAGAGACAGCACAGCCGCCACATTAATCCTGTTTAATCCACCTCTCCCAGGATTCCCAGGGATTCCCAAACCACCACAGCCCATCTTGATTTTCAAAGCCAAGTGATAGGAAGTCAGCTCACACCTCAGTGAGTTGCTCCAATGTTTAATTAACCTGTTAACCCCGAAATCACTCCAGGCACTGGAAGTCATTTTGCAAAAATATGCCCAGATATCTTCAAAGAGGAAATTTAAAAATTATTTTGGAAAGCAGAATTCCATTTACTCATTAAAAAAAAAAAAAAAAAAAAAAAAAAAAAAAAAAAAAAAAAAAAAAAAAAAAAAGACAAAACCTCCACAAAAACACTGAGTGTTTTTCAAAGCTCTTTAAAAATATTTAAGGAACAATTAAATCAGAAAGTAATCTTGATTTTTCTTATATCTGAAATTTTCAAGGAGAATTCTCCTTTATCTTCCTCATTATGCACCAGATTTCCAGGGAAGCTGCCTCACAGCTGGCTGGATTTTTATCACAGTTTGGAGAAGCACCAGGAAATCTGAGGTTTGATGTCTGGCTGGCTGAAAGTTGGGAAGGGCTGCTCGAGGGTGGCCCACTGGCTGCTGGCAACTCCCCTGATCTGACTCAGCCCTGTCCCTTCTCCTCCTGCCCTGCCCAGATTTGATCCTTTCATCCCTTTGGGTTTGAGCTGACTGAGGATCCCAATCCAAGGAGCCCCCACCCCACGGGGATCCAGCCCCAGGGCTGAGCTGGGGCGTTGCACCAGTGGATCCCAGTTTCCACAGCTCACAGCAGCGGGTGGAAACTGGATCCTGCTCCCATCAGTGCTCCTTGGGGATGTCTCTCCTCAGCTAATTATGGAATGGTTTGGGTGGGAAGGACCCTAAAGCCCATCCAGTCCCACCCCCTGCCTGGGGCAGGGTCACCTTGCTCTAGCCCAGGGTGCTCCAAACCCCGTCCAGCCTGGCCTTGGACGCTGCCAGGGATCCAGGGGCAGCCACAGCTTCCCTGGGCAACTGTGCCAGGGCCTGACAACCCCACAGGGAAGAATTCCACAGAATCACAGATGTTCAGGGTTGGAAGCGACCCACAAGTTAATCGAGTCCAACTTCCCAGTGAACAGCCCAGCCAGGGAGTGAAGGCACAGCCTTGGTGTTTATGGCACCAGGCTCTGACCAACTGAGCTGATTCTCCCTCAGCTCCAGCCTAAATCCACCCTCCTTCAGATTCAGGCCATTCCCTCTTGTCCTGCCACTCCAGGCCCTTATGAAACTTCCCTCTCCTGCTTTCCCATGAGCCCCCTTTAGCTACTGGAGGTTTTCCCAAAGCTTTCTCTTCTCCAGGCTGAAGGAATCCCAAGATAAAAAGGGCTGGACTGCTCCTCAATGCTCCAAGTTTCCAGGAGACCACCAGAGCCACCATGCCCTTCACCCACAGCACAACCCAAAATCTCTTTCTGGAGAAGCTGCAGATTTCTGGGCAGTGGAAACCACCACCCCCAGCTACATCCCAGCTCGGGACAAAGATCACCAAGTTCATCCCTCATTCCCAGCATCAGGCACACAGCTGGAATCTCCTTGGGAATGCCTGGTGGCACTTGTCACACAAACCCAGGCTCCCCAACAACCGCCCCAAGACCAGGGTCTGTCCCTGCCAGTGAGAACAGCTGCAACGCCTGTCAGGAAGGGATAATTCAATTCCATCCTGCCCTCCAAGGTGGAAAACGCAGCAGAGGGCTTTACTGTAGCAACTGTTACTAGGCCTCAGCCAGCATGGCTCTCTGCCTTCCTCTGGCAGGGATTTTGGGAGCACAAACACATCTGTCTCAGCAGCTGGGCCTTCCCAAACTCACCATCCCCATGCCCTGGCCTCAGCTCTGCAGCTGCACGAGTTTGTGCAACCCACAAATCACCCAGGAGCATTCATATGGCATTGAAAGCACCAAAGAATCCCTTCAAAGCCCAGTGAATCCCCATATTCCAAGATCCAGGAATGCTGAAACATTTTCCTCCCTTCCTTTTCAAGGTGGTGGATCCTGCTTCTTGTAGCCTTGATACCAACACAAAGTAAACTTAACGTGGGGAATGACAGGCACCTGAGGGTGTTTGTTTGGGGATGGGCTCCTCAGACAGCATCTTTGCCAAAGAAAACACTCCTGGCTGGGGGAGCTGCTCTGCCCTTCCCAAAGATCCGCACACCGAGGATCCGATGGAGGCATCCAGGTGAGCACAAACCAAAGGGAGCCAACAGCTCTGGCCACGTGTCCTACACCCCACAGATCTCCCAAACAGGAGAGGTCATCCCTAGAGGCATCAAACCAAGGAATTACTTGCAACTCCAGTCTGGATTCCGTGCCACTTTATCCCTCCCCAGCAGCTCTGCTCATTTATTCACCCTGGGATGGTTCAGCCCTCCAAGGAAAAGAACTCTTTTTGTTTCCACGTCTCTTTGAAAGGTTCACCAGGGAAGTTGCAGCACCTTTGAAGCTGTTCAGAGTCCAGGAAGGTGCCAGGCTGTTCCTGAGTGATAGCACAGCAGCGCTGCTCCGGGAAGAGGGACAGGAAGCTTGAAAGCAGCTCCAAAGGAGTTAAAGCCCAGCACTTGCCTGTGGGAATCCTGCACCACACAAGGCCCCAGAGATACAAGGGGATTGTCTGGATAAAAGTTGATTAGTCCACATTACAGGGATTAGCATTCCCTTTGAACTTTTAACAACTTTGTTATGTCTTTTACTTGCCTTTTTATGTAAAAAAATAAATAAAAAGGTGGAGGGGTTTTTAAGCCGATTTTTTTTTTCTTCTTTTAAAGGAAATGATTAATTCTCCCTATTACCAGCAGATAAAGGCCTGGCCACACTTGAAAGGGGGAGTCAATAACATGGGGAGGTTGGAAGAACCACAAATCCTATTGGACATGCTCTGGCTGGCTTCAGATGTTTCCTTTGTAGCAGGAGCAGGCTGGATTCCACAGCAGCTCTGCAGCACACGCCGGGATGGCACGGGAGGGGTGGGAAGGGCAGGGGCCAGCAGGAGGCCAATCCGATGTGGATAGCTCCTGGAAAGCCAAGGAAAGGCCAGCTGAAGCGGTGCAAGCAAGGTCAGGGCAGAGCTGCTCCCTGGGGAGGGTCTGTGTGTTCTTCAGCAAGGAAAAGGCCAGACTCAGGGAGTGGCAAACCAGGAATAAAATTCACAATTGGAATTGGACAGGTGACCACTACTGTCACAAGAGAAACACAGACAGCACAGCAGAGTGGGAGTGGGAAAAGAGGAAGTTTAATTTTCAGTTTATATAGATTTCCAGAAATGAGACCACACTGGAAGACTGAGGTTCAACCTCTTCAATTCCACTGGCCTGAGAGAGTGTCCATCAATTGTCCCTCCTACCAGAAGGAAATGTCAACAATAAAGTTTGTAAGGTAAACAGCATAGAATTGTTTATAGTAAGTGCTTGAGAATCTGACTCCAAAATATGTAAACTACAGAAGGCTTAGTAAGAACAGCAAAAGAATGGGTGACAGACAGGATCAAGGGAGAACTGTAGGGTGAAGGTGGAGATCAGGGTGGGTGTGAGCATTGCCCTGGGCCCATAGCAGCCAAGAGGATGATCCTTGCAGGGGCTCTGGTGGGGAGAATCCCTGCTCCCTCCTTGCTCCTCTGGGGTTTACCCCTGTCCTGTCATTGCCTCCAGGATTTGCTGCAAGAGCAAATTTACCCTTGGGAAGGGTAATAGGGAATGGGAGTCCTGAAGGAAACACAGAGGGATCTCTCCTGCCCCTCTGTGAGATCCATTAACAGGTTAATTAATTCCTCTGGGAAATGTGTTGTTCCCCTCTCTCAGATGCAGCTCCACTGGAATCAGGACAACCCCCCTGACCCCAGGATTACTGTCAGGAGACTTTCCCCTGCCTAGGCCTGAGTGTCCCTTTTATCAGAACAGCTTTAACAACACCTGGCTTGAATCATGTTCCACTGGGTAGCAAATGCAGCTTTTTCCCTGCTCTGACACAGTGTTCACCAGGAACTGGGCTGGAATCACAAACCCATCCACCTGGGCCTTGAGCTCTGTGGGAGCACAAGCTGACAGCCCTGAAAATCCTCATGCAGCACCACACAGCCCCAGCAGGGATTCCTGCTTGTTATCCAGGACCACGCTTGCCTCCTAACAGGATCACCAGGGCTGGGAATGACCCAAACCTGCTCACCTGTGTGCCAAAGCCCCTGCCGCTCCTGCATTAATGATGTTTAGTGGCCAGGTTCTGACACAGCGCTTCTGGGGGATGTTTTAACCAGCCCAGGAAACACAGGCAGCTGCAATAATCAACTGCTCGACAACACAGTTCAATTGACTGATGACTAACACGCTGCCATTTTAGCTCCAGATAAGCAGGAGAACCACGTTTTCCAGCTTTAAACACACTACCAGCACAAAGAAATCCATAGAATTTCAAATGCCAAACCCCTTTCAAACCGGCAGGCAATATTATTTAGGAGAAAATGGGAATATCAGGCAGAAAAAGACTCTGCTGCCTTGAAATCAGGACAATTAATAATACATGCAGCAAACCCCTCAAACCACCTTTTTCTCCCCTCCTGCTGCAGGCAGAGAAAATGAACTGAATTGAAAATTCTGTCAGGAAAAGTACATCCTCCAAAAGGGAAAGACAAAGGCACAGTGAGAAAATGAGCTGTGTCAGGCTTGCTTACAAGAGCAGCAGTACAAGGGGCACAGAATTCCCTTCAGGAGGAAAAGCAGCCTCAGGCTCACAGCATCTCAGCAAGGCCTGCAGGCTGAGCAGGAACAGCCTGGAGCTCCAGAGGCAGCTCCTGAAGGAATCTGAGATAACAACCAATAATCTGAGTGTTGGGTTCAACAGGCAAAGGGAGGAAAAGTCCTCTTCCCACTCCACCTGCAGAGCTGCCCCAGCCCTGGGGCCCAGCACAGGAAGGACATGGAGCTGCTGGGGAGAGCCCAGAGGAGGCACCAGGGGATCAGAGGGATGGAGCAGCTCTGCTGGGAGGAAAGGCTGGCACAGCTGGGATTGTTCAGCCTGGAGAAGCTTTGGGGTGACCTCACTGTGGCCTTCCAGTATCTGAAGGAGCAAACAGGAGACATGGAGAGAGAATGTGGACAAGGGACGGAGTGACAGGGTGAGAGGGAATGGCTTTAAGATGAAGATGGGATTTTGGGAAGAAATCCTTCCCTGTGATGGTGGTGAGGCCCTGGCACAGGGTGCCCAGAGAAACTGGGGCTGCCCCTGGATCCCTGGAACTGTTCCATGCCAGTTTGGACAGGGCTTGGAGCGCCCTGGGATAGTGGAAGGTGTCCCTGCTCATGCCAGGGCAGGAACTGGATGGGTTTGCATGTCCCTTCCAACACAAACCATTCCGTGATTCAGTTCTTGCCCTGCCAGACAGCCCTTTGTCCCTGTCTTCAGGGAACACAGGATTCCCAGGATTGTGCCCGACTTCCATGGCACCCACACCCCTCAAATCAACCACGTTGGTAGTGCCAGCTGCCCCTCAGCCTGCTCCTGAACCCGCATCCTCCTCCTGCCTGAGGGAAAGCAGGAAAGCACTCGCTGTTTCCACAGCTGATCCAGTTGGATGTGGACTTTTCAAACTAGGCAAGTGACCCCTGTGCCCTCCCAGCCGCAGGAACTGTCCCAGGAAGCAGACGGGGAGTGCAGGAGTCCTGGAGGTTCACATGTGCAGAGAAGCTTAAAATTATTAATGGGCTTCTTGCTCTGATTATTAAAGGCTCTCCGTGCTGTAGTACAGGATGCAGCCACGGAGATCAAAGCCTCCTGCACATGCATAATCAGGGAGAATGGCTGCCCCGGAGCACGGAGGAGAGCGGGATGCGACAGAAGCTGCCGAGGAACAGAGGGCTGAAGGGAGCTGTCCCAGGTCAGGCGGAGCTGTGCTGCTGCTCTGCACTCAGCATGCGCAGCCTTTCAGGGACCGGCTTTGTTCCTGTGATGATGCGGGAATGCCACAGCTCTTTGTTCTGGATCAGCACTGGCAGTCTCAGGAGTGACAGATCATCCCATCATGACTGCAGGAGATGCAGAACTGCTCAGGATCCTGACTTAATTAGCGCTGTGTTCTATCCCACAAAGCGAACATCAAACGTCTGAAATGTAAGGGATGGCTGGGAAATAGCAGGAACTGCTGGAAAACAGCGCTCTGCTGAGCTCTTCCATAATCCTGGCATCTACTGGAGAGCAGCACCAGCCTCAGGCTCAGCAAAAGTTTTCAGGCTTTCAATTCAGAGCCCTGGCTGCCAGTCCTGGAGCCTCCTTTTGGTGCAGACTCTCTGGAGGGATGAGCACAGTTCACTCCTTTAGACATTACAATAATACAGAATGTTTTGGGTTTGCAGACACTCTGCAAGCCGACTGAATAATTCCCCTGATTCCTTCTAATTCTGTTTCTTTCAGCAGCAACATCAGTGCAGCCAGATTGCCAGGTTTGGGGATGTTAAACCTGCAGTCAGGTAAGGGGAGAAAATAAACTGCTTGTTTTCTCCCAGCCTTGTGAGCAGAAACTGATTCAGTGGAACTTAACATTGACGAAGGGACTGAGTCTCAGGGGAGATTTAGGTTGGATATCAGGAAAAGGTTCTTCCCCCAGAGGGTGGAGGGCACTGCCCAGGCTCCCCAGGGAATGGGCACAGCCCCAGTGCTGCCAGAGCTGCAGGAGCCTTTGGACAGTGCCCTCAGGGATGCCCAGGGTGGGATTGTTGGGGTGTGTCTGTGCAGGGCCAGGAGCTGGATTGATGATCCCTTCCAACTCAGGATATTCCACGATTCTCTGGCTCATATGACACCTTCCACTATCCCAGGTTGCTCCAAGCCCCAATGTCCAGCCTGGCCTAGAACACTTCCAGAGATCCAGGTGCAGCCACAGCTTCCCTGTGCACCCTGTGCCAGGGCCTCACCACCCTCACAGGGAAGAATTTCTTCCCAACATCCCATCCAACCCTGCCCTCTGTCCGATCCAAGCCAATCTTCCTTGTCCTGGCACTGCAGTTCCTGAGGAACATTCCCTCTCTGGCTTCCTTGTGGGCCCCTTCAGATGCTGCTCTGAGCCTTCCGAGCAGGGATTTGGGAGAGCAAAACAAAGCCCTGGAGGGGAACTGGAGCTTTGTAAGCTAGAAGAGGAAAGAAAAGCCTATCAAACCCAGCTTGTAAGATTAAATGAGGTAAAATATGCTGTGGGCCTTTGTTGTTTTAAAATCCATTTCCCCCTGCTGTATTGTTTCACCTAATGAAGAAACATGTTTTCATTCCAAGCAGGCTGTTACCCCCCACCACTTATCTGGGCTCCCAAGGGGCAGCCTGGATTCCAGGGACACAGGGAAACATGTGGCCTGTGCTCTGATCTCTGGGAAAGGTCTGCCCAGGGGTGCTGGGCTGGAGAGGGAAAACTCAGTCCAGAGCAGGGTGTAAAGGGGCTTTAGTCCAAGGTAACACCCAGGCATTGAGAGCTAAGGGCTGAGCTTGGAGGGTCAGTGCTAAACAGCCTTCAGCAGGTCCCAGAGTGTCCCACAGCTCTGGAGCTCTGCAGCTCTGCCCCTGGAAAAGCTTCCATTCATCCTTCTTTTCCCCTGGAGAGCTGAGCAGTTGTTAAACCCTGCATACAGCAATGCATGGCTGTTCACAGTCACCATTCCTTACAATCATGGAATATCCTGAGCTGGAAGGGACACACAAGGATCACCCATCCAAGTCCTGACCCTGCCCAGGACACCCCAACAATCCCATCCTGTGCATCCCTGGCAGTGTTTTCCCAATGCTCCTGGAGCTCTGGCAGCCTCAGGGCTGTGCCATTCCCTGGGGAGCCTGGGCAGTGCCCAGCACCCTCTGGGGGAAGAACCTTTCCTGATATCCAACCTAGCCCTTCCTGACACAGCTCCAGCCTGGGTTCTGTCATCACTGGGCATCACAGAGAGCAAAGGTTGGAGCTGCTCCTCAAGAGGAAACTGCTGACCCCAGTGAGGTCCCAGTGATGTGTTTTGTGGTGTCTGTGCAGGGCCAGGAGTTGAACTTGATAATCTTTGTGGCTCCCTTCCAACTCAGGATATTCCATGGTTCTGTGATTCCACCCTTGGGATGGCAAAGTCCGATCTACCTTCCCAGCTCCCCTCCATCCCTGGGGCAGCTGTCACCCCGCAGCCCACCTGGGCAGGTGCCAAAAGCCGAGATGTGCTCCAGCTTCTCCCTAAAACAATGCCCCACAGCAAATCCAGCATTTTCAGGGAGCGCTGCTCCCACTGGAGTGGCAGAGCCAAGCCCTTTGTGGGAGCTGCCACAATCCACACCCACAGGGAAACACGTGGAAAATTCTCTCTGTGCCAAACTCAGGCAAAACCACGCCTTTCCACCAGGCAGCCCGGTGTTCCCAAGCCCGGGAGCACAGCCCAGCTCCAGGAAAGGGGATGGATTGGTTTTGCTGCCTTGAAGAAGCCCTGGCTGATCCAGCAGTGGCCAGGGGCTCATGCATAATGCACTCACAGTCTCTGATGGAAATAATGGATGGGTGACACCGGAGCCGCTCGAGCGGAGCGCGGGGCACCGGAGATCACAGATGGAATTTCTTTATTGTTCCACAGCTGCTGCTGGGTTGTGCTTCCCTCGCTCAAGGTTAAATCATTTCTGTTTGGAGCAATCACTGCACTCTGCGTTACACGCTGGCAAAATTAATGGGCCCCCCTGGGCCAGCAAACTCCACTCGCCTCTCCTGAGGATTCCTCAGGATCCCTCCATCCCTCTGTTCCTCCTCCAGGTGATTTCTACACCCTGAGCCTCTCACTAATTTGGGAATGGCCTGGAAATCAAATCAAGTGTTTGACCTATTAACTACTGGGTAGAAGTCTGATAAGAGTAGGGATGGATCTCTCTCTCTCTGGAAGCACTTCCCAGCAGAAGGAACAGGTTCCTGTCCCGGGAAGGGTGACAGGCTGTAGCTTTCCTACTGCACAGAGTTCCAGCAGACCCATCAGAGAGGAGGCAATTGCTGTCCTTGTCAGGCTGAGCTGCTGATGGAGGGATGGGATGTGTCTCAGCACCAGAGACAAATCCCAGCTTCACGTTCGGTGGTTGTTGGTTGTTATTTGCTTTCAGGAGCTGTGCACCTCTCCCCGCTGCCTTTGATCTCGGAACAGGCTTTTATCTTCTCTCTGAAGGCTTCAGCCACTGCCTCCATCTCCCCTCAGCTTCATTTACTGCCCCCACCACTACACAACACATCAGCTGGATGTTGTTCTCCCTCAAGGCTGGGTACCAATTCCAGACCTCCAACTCCAGGTCAAAAACAACCAGGACCATGAGGGGATATGGAAGTACATCAGCTCCAGTTGAGGGCCACGAGGCATGAGAAGCATTTGGTGGAGCAGCCTGGATCAGCAGACAGCCAGCACTGAGTGTATATTCACCTTAAACCCGAAGCTGGGCCCAAATCCCCCTCCAGCTCAGTGGCAGAAATTCCTTCTCTCCCACGTGGCTCAAGGAAAAACTGCAGATGTTTCTCTGCTCGGGGAGAAGACAAAGATCAGCGTATCAAAGCCTGGCTTGGGAGTTCCTGGACTAACGGGGCAAGCACAGCAAGACCCCTGCCCTGGGAGGAGGAGAGGGGGCTGCAGCAGCACCCTCCACCCCAGCAAAGTCACCCAGGGCTGCTCCTGTGCGGCTGCATCGTTCCCACCTCGCTCCCCCTGCTCGGCTCCGCGGGTGCTGAAAGGATCTGGGGCTGCCCAGAGGGTGAAGCTCTGCCCTCGGGCTGTCCCTGCTCGGTACCGGAGTCCTCTCCTCCCTGAACTCCGGGGCCAGCGCTGTTATCCCGGCAGGATCAACACTCCCAAAGCTCCGCCCGTGCTCAGCCACTGGAGAGGGCAGGGCAGAGCCGCGGAGCCCGGCTCTGGAAGGATTCCCCCGGGATAAAGCAGAACAAGAAAGCACTCTCAGTTCTCTGGACTTCTGTTACTGGTAGGAAAGCTTGAGAACAGCCAGACTGATGTTTCATTTGATTGCTTTTAATCAAGCTGAGATTTTACTTAGAAAAAAATCCTTTCTGAGATTAGTTTTGGAACAGATTTGAAAGCATCTTCCTTTCCACTGTGAGCCTTAGCCATTTTTCCAAGGCTACCAGAGCTCAAGGAACATTTGAACAATGCTCTCAGGCAGATTGTTGGGGTATCCTGTGCAGGGCCAGGAGCTGGACTTTGTGATGGGTCCCTTCCAGCTCAGCATATTCTGTGATCCTATGATTCATAATGTCAGTGGGAAAAATATTGTTTAGATTGATCTGAAGTCATTCCATGAGCTTTTTTAATGGGGACAAAGCTAGAAATGACTCAGTAATTTGCACAGCTCTTGTATGTGTGAGCTATGCCTGAAGTCTCCTTCTCCCCAAGAGAAGGGCTCTTTGAAGAGAGATATGAAACAATTCTCAGCAAAGTTGCTGCATCCAGAAGATCCCAAAAAGCTCTGTCTCTGAGCCCACATGAAGGAACTGCACTTTGAATCCCTGCCAGCCTCTGGGTGTCCATCAGCCTTGCCGGGTTGGGGTGCTGTGAGCAGAGGGCTCTCCAAATCCCAAAGGGCTGCGGGGACATGGAGATGACCCAGGAATGTGCCAGGAGGAGCCCAGCTCTCCTTCAGCCCACGCTCAGCCCCACAGTGCTCCTGCAGCCATGGGGGAGCCTTGGGACCAAACCACCCCCCAGCCCATCCCTTGGGATGCAACAGGAAAATGCTGGAGAGGGGAGCTCCTCCCTGAAGCCAAACAAGCCCAAAGGAGAAGATTTGGGACATACATCCCGTGACTTTTCCCTCTACCTCACCCACCCCTCCTTCCTCCAATTCCAACCCCTTTGTTCCAACTTCTGTGATGCAGGGGCTTGGAACTGGAAGATCTTTAAGGTCCCTTCCAATCCAAACCATTCTATAATTCCTGGGAAATCAAGACCTTCATGGGCTCAAAAATGGCAAGGAACATCCAGACAGCATCAAATCAGACTTGAACAGAGAACATGGATATAAACCTTGGTACTTGGGGCAAATTCCTGCAAACTTCCAGGGACTGGGATGGGAAAGGAAAAACAAACCTTCTGAGGGGCAAAACAGGAGTGAACCTTTCCTAGTGTCAAAGCAAGACAAAAATAAATATGGTGTCAAAGCCTAAAAGCAGCAGCACAATAAAGCCAGCAATAACTCCTGCTCAGTGACACCAGGCAGCCAAGCTCCGCTGGGATAAATGACAGAGAACTTCCTCTGATAAACTAATAAAAGAGATTTCTCGGAGTAATCATTGATTTGACAGGAAGTCAAACAAATCTATCCATCACTGCTGACATGTGTCTACAACCTTCCAAACAAAGCGGCGTCGGGAGGGAGAGCTGGGGCCAGCTGCCCACACTGTCTCAAATGCCACAAAACGACAGGCAGCGGCAGCGCCCGGATCGAACGCTCCCTGCCACTCACCCCTGCCTCCTCTCTGATCCTTCTGGATCTGCTTCTGAAGCCTCCAGACATCAGAGGAGCCCTGGTTCTCCTCCCACATCCTGCCCCTGCGTGAGGCACTGTCTCCATCTCCACCAGAGATAAGGAGAACAAGGCCTGGAGTGGTTCCATCCCACGCCTCTCCTGCTCGGTGGTGGCTGGTGATCTTCTCCAGACCCTGTACTGGGGGGTCTGTCTGGGCAGGACTGAGCCAGACTGATCTCTGAGGCTCTGTGCACTCCCTGCTCTGGCTGTAGAGATTTGGCCATGACCTAAGTCCCAGCAGAACAAGCCTTGGCCACCTCCCTTGGATGTGGGAGTGTATCAGCAAACAGCAAGCAAAGCAATCCATCTCCCAGTGCGTGTCCCAGTTGAAGTCATCCAGCTGGGCTCTGTGGGAGGGGAGCAGTGTGGAGCTCAGCAGGTCTCTGCAGCCCCAGCAGGGAGAGACATCGTCACCTTGCCCAGGCTCTGTGTCACTGAGCTGTGACAGAAGCTCAAGGCACCCCCAAACCAGTTCCCCACCCAGACCAGCTCTGCAAGGACTCCACATCCACTCTCTGCAGGGGTGCTGAGCCCCTCCAGAGGGGCCTGCTTGACCAGACACAGCACACACCTGGCCAGCACAGCAGAGCAGGCAGATGATGGGATTTTGGGACATCCACAGGTTTTCCATTGCCCTCCAATGAGTTCTTCCCCTGCACTCTGCCCAGCACAGCTTCAAGCAGGAACAGTCTGACTGCCCAAATGCGTGATGTCCCAGGCCTCCCTTGTCATTTTTGTTCTCCTGGAACATCCCAGGAGCCCTGTGAGATCACAGACTAGTTTGGAATGAGAGGGACCCTAAAGTTCATCTCATTCCACTCCAACTTCCCACCAGACCAGGCTGCTCAGAGCTCCATCCAACCTGACCTTACACCCTTCCAGGGATGGAGCATCCCCGTGTTGTCACTGTGCCAGAGAGCCAAAGCCAGGTTTTCCCAGCAGGACCTGGAAGCCAGGGGCAGCTCCCATCTGTGACCTGGGAGCAGAGGCAGCAGGAATATTGCAGGGACAGCACAGGCTGAGCTGACTGGAGCAGTTTGGTTCTCCCCCAGCCCAAGTTAGGATCCCTCCTGCTGAGCTGATGCTCTGGGAACCCTAAAACAAAGTCAAGGGTCCTTTCCTCTTTCCACTCTGGCTTTCTGAGGTTCTTTAATCATCCCCAAATGAGCCCCTCCACGCTGCTCCCCCTGGGCTGTCCTGGGCATCTGTGCTGGCACAGGACACAGCAGCAGCAGGGCTGCAACGCTCACTTCAATCAGCACATCAAAAATACGGGATAAAATCCTGCTTCCAGCTCCTCCCCCAGCTCTGCTGGAGCACACAGCACTAACAGGCTTCCATTAGCAGACGAGGCTGGGTTGGTTTTTTAATTGTAGGTTTTATTTCTAATTTCAAAAGCGGTGTTTGATCCTGGAGTCGTCGAGGCTCAGATATTTATGACAGACTCAAGCCCAACCCAGAGCACACACCTTTCTTCAAAACCACCCTGCTGGTAGATGCCTCTCCTTTTAAACACAGCAAATTTGGAACATTTATACACCATTTCTCAGGCACATGAGGTGATTTGAAGCAAAACATTAAGAGTTTGCACAAGATTTGCAAGTCACCCTCCTAAAAGAAACAAGTCAACCAAGTGAAACCCCCAAAGCATCACAATTTTTGAGAGTGTTGCTCTGCCAAACCCCTTTTTATTTCTGTTTTCCTTTTAAAAACAGACAAGACAGCTCGTAATATTTTTATTTTGTTTTAATTGGTAAGAAGAAAAGGAACTGAAAGCTTTCTGGGAAGCTGTGCTGCTAAAGATAAAAGGCATTCTGAGGATTCCCACTGAGCACTCCTGCATTGCTGACACCAGGAGCCATCTCCATGCTGGGAACTCTCCCATCCTCAGCAAATTTCCCTTTTCCTGCTGGCAACAGGCTCAGCGTGCCCTGGGCTCTGGGGATGGGATTCATCTGGGTGTGCCACACTGGATCTCCCATTCCAGGTTTGAGCTCTGAGAGGAATAAAGGAAGGGTTGGGGACACTATGGAAGAACATCTTCCTTGTGGAATTTGAGCCAGCAGAGGCTGTTCCTTTCAAAGATCCGCTTGATTCTTGGCTCCTCCATCATTTCTTGTCCTCATCCCACCCAAATCTCGCAGTGAGAAGGAGACTTTGCTCCATGCCTCCCATCTTCATTAATCCAACAACCTCGGGAAGCAGCTTTTGTGTCCTCCTCCAGCCTTCAGAGTGGCTTCCCTGGTTTCCCTGGCCGTTTCCCTGCTCCCTGCTCCAGGCTGTCAGCACCCCTGGGAGAGCTGTAACCACCTCCACAGCTCCATGCTGGGACCACAAATGGTTCTGGTTCAGAAACTCCAAAATTACTGCAATCCCTGCAACCTGGACTCATCAGTCAAAGGCACTTGGGAAATCCATGGGAAAGGACTGTTCATACTCCCTGAGTGCTGTGGGGAATGGATAAAACATTCTTGTGCAAAGAGAAATGGGTGATCCAGAGACTCCTGTGCTCAGCACAGCCACCAGACACTAAGGAAAGAACTTCCCAGGAATGCTTCACCCCTGCCAAGGAGCAGTGACTGAAATCCCCAGCAAGCAGAGGAGTTGGAAACTCCAGATGCTGCTGGAGCAACAGCTGATCCCTGAACTGCAGTGAAGATTTCCCCACACCTTGCGATGTTTTGGGATCAATCCCTCAGACACCACGGGGCTGCCAAGACACAAAGTGCAGCAGGTGACAGCAGGATATGGAGAAAGGAAATGCAAATATTTGGGAGAGCAGCCCAGAGGAGAGAGGAAAGGGCTGTTGGAGGCTTGGAACCTCCAGGCTACCGGAGACAGCAGCTCATGGAAATGCCCATTAACAGGGGACTTCGGGCAGCCACCCGGGCGTGGGGGTGGCAGGACCTGACACCTTGGATAAACAGTCTGGAGGTGGATGGGAACGTCCTCGTGCCTGGCTGGAAGGAAGAAGGAAAAGTGCATATCCACATCCCAGCCCTGCTCAGGGGAAGAGGAGAGAGACAGAAGGCAATGAAGGGAGGATCTCCCGAAATTAGGCGCTAATTCCCTGGAACAGGCAGTTGGCACATTCCCAGCACACAGGAAACCCCTCCAGGATGGTTCTGTTCCTCTGAGCCACTGGAAGGCAGGAATTGGCTTCCAAAGGAAGGTGCTGCTGGCCCTGTGCCCAAGTGGCTGTTCCATGTGAGGGAGGGAAGCAGGCTGAGGCCCTAATTGGCACAGAGGGAAGGAGGGGGATTGCTGGAGTTCTGGGTTCCTCCTCCACTGTTCTGAAATCGGGAAATGCCAAATGTTGATATCCTCCATGAATATCTATTTAAAACCATTGCTTCCCCCAGCGTTCCCACTGCCTCCCCTCCCACCCCCGTGTGCCCATGGATGAGCACAAAGCCTGGCTCAGCACAAATCCCAGCCTGGTTCAGGAACTGACCTTCAGCTTGGCTGGTTTCATCTCCTCGGTGCTCTCCTGTGCTTCCTCCCCATGGAAGTGAGCAAGCACCCCGAGGAAATGTTCTGAGGAGCCATGTGGAGGAAAGGGCAGCCAACCTCCCACTCCCAAAATCCTGACACTCAGTGTGCGTTCAGAACCAAAAATCTGGTGTTGGAAAGGTCTCTACTCACGCTCACCAAACGCAGAAAATGCAGCTCCTAAATGCCAGGAATTACTATCAGTGTTCCTTTGGTTAATGTTAAAATCAGGATATTGGATGCAGGAGGGATTTGAGCATCTTGATGTTGAATTTATAACTCAGAGAACCACCTGTAAGAGCTCTCTGCTGACTAAAATCCCTCTCTCTCCACACCTAAGTGCCTCCAGCCGTGCCAAGGATTGGAAAAGGTCTAATGAAGACTTGGAATTTCTTTGCTGAGGAGCTACAGGAAGCCACCAGGAATGGGGGAAACTGTGAGACTCTTGTTTCCAGCTGAATGGGAAACAGAAGCAAGGTCTCCAAAAGGAGTCCATACACACAGAAGAGTGATCCCAGAAGGGAGGGGGCTCTATCCCACCAAGGGACACCAAGAAGTCTCCAGTGGGGAGAGGGATCAAGGTGGAAAACCAGCAGAGAAATGGAAATGGTCCCCCCAGAAATCAGGAGTGAGGGAAAGGTATCAGGATGAGAATGTCCCAGCTGGAATCCTCACTCTGTTCCTGCAGCATTCATTCTCTTCTTTAGCAGGAGGGAGATGTTAATGAAAACAAGAGACTCCAAAGCTGTCTCCAAAGGCAATCTGTGCCAAGGAAAAACTGCAGGAAGCAGAGAGGGAGTGAGTGTGGCATTCCCCAGAGGAACTCTGGAGAGAGCAGCAGCCAAGGAAAGGCTTTCAGTGCCTGGCAGGAGAGGATGAGGAGTCTGTCAGCACAATGCCTCTCAACAGGAATTCTGGCCTCTCCCAAAATCACAGTTTGGGAACCAACGTTGAGTTCTGGATTTTGATTTCACTTTGATGAGGTGTGGATTAGCTCTTTGAAACATCTGAGCTCTAAAATATTTGGCTTAATGTCTCTTACAAAGGGAAATCACCAGAAATTGGCCGGGTTTGCACTCACCAATTCTGCATCAAATCCTGAGCTTTGCAGAAGAACTTCACCCTCCAGGGTGGCCAGTGAGCTGCCACAGGGATCCAGTGGGAGATGCATCCCCAGGAGTAAAAGAGATCACTTCTCCATCTGAGCTGGCACCTGTGGTGCCTGCCAGGATTTCCAGCTGGAAACATGGAGCTCCCAAGGTAATTGGGGACATCTGGCTACTTGTCAGCACCATCAGAGGTGTTCCCATCCTCGGAATCCTTTCCTCGAAATGTTTTTGTAAAGGCTTCATTTGCCTTGGTTCAATACAGCCACATATTTAAGCAGAGTAATTTAGATCTTGATTCTGGTAGCATTTGATCGGGATAATTTTGGCAGATGGAATATTTTGGCTGGAAGGAAATGCTTTGCTTGCAGAACAAACTTCAAGCAGTCAAAAAGAAACGTTCTTCAGACCTCCACTGTGCTGTACCTGAATATCCCACGTGAAAATGCTCTCAGATCTGTGTGTGATTCTGTGATTTACAGCAGCAAAATGACTCAGTTCCACCCTCTTGCCATGACAAATGGGAGCAGAACCATCTCCTGACTCAGGGAATTCCTTTACAGCCTCAGCTCATCCCTCACAGCTTCAACTCTGCTTGTGGCTCCTCACCAGGACGCTGCTGCTGTGGGATGCACGTGGCTCATCGAGATCTGGTGCTGCCCTTTTCCAGAAGTCCTTCCACTCCCTGGAACCTCACCTCCTTGGAATGCAGAGGGTCCCCAAACCCCCCCCTCGGTTCTCCCACCTTTCCCCAGGGATTGTCTCTCCCTGAAAAGCTGTTGGGCAGGAGCATCCCTTGTGGAGCTGTGGTTGTTCCAGCAGATAGCAAAGAGAAGCTATTTTCTGATAGCAAAGATAGTTTATCTCCCTCGACAGATTTCAAGGCAGCTTTAAAACTCCCAACAAAATGCTGGATTTCCCCCATTCCAGCCCTGATGGCGGAGGAGAGATAAGAGACATCAGTGTTATTAACCTGAAAATGGGACAGAACTGGGGAGATAGAACCCAAAGCCCATTAAAATTCTCCTTGTCCCCCAGGGGTCACGAAAATGAAGTGGAACATTTTAATGATGCCGTGCTGGGAGTGCAGTTCCCTCCCTCCTGACACCCTCACAGCCACACCCCACACACACAGAGCCTTGAGGAGCCCCTGGCAAGACAAACAATGCCAGACTGCCCATCCCAAGAGGATTCTTCCCTGTGCCTGACCCTGGCAGCCAGCCAGGGCTCTGGCAGGAGCTTCCCCACAAATCACACCTAAATGGTTCTCTGGACGTGCTGAAGTGAAGAACATCCTTTCTCTAAAGCACTCTTGCCTGTATTGGAAGGGAGATAATTTTTCAGGCATCAATTCACCTTCCCTGGGAACACAGAGGCCGTTTTCCAAAGTAATTCCAGATTTCCAAGGCCCTCCTTTAGCACAAGAGTGATTTGAACAAGGCAGAGCAGACAGTGGACAGGAGCGGTGCCTCTCCCAGCCCCTTCTCCTTCCTAATGAAAATTCACCTTGAAATTTCCTTACCCTGGGGGAGGGCATGCCTAAAAATCTTCTAGAAAATGGGAATTCAGGTCTCAGCTCTCCAATATCTCAGGAATATTTAGGATTTAGTCTACCCTGCCTCTTTAGCTGTGGAAGGTTGGGATGCTGGGTGGAAGAAAGGCAAGGGAGGCAAACCCAAATCCCTTTCTGGCCTGGAGGCGCTCACGGATCCTGATTCCAAAAACTGAGCATTCCCTTCCTAACTGGGACTGGAGCAAAATCAAAGTCCAGGAAAAACTTAAATAATTGCAAGGTCTGATAGCACAATGAACGTGGTCCCAGCTGGGGGAGAGGCAGGAACAATAACCTGACAGAGGGATCAATGCTCCTGCAGAATCAGTTGTTGCTGCTGCCTCGATTACTATAAGTAGGACAGACAGCTCTGAAGGTTAATAATGTTTAGCTGCAAAAAAGAAGCTACAAAAGAATTGGAAATAGATTTCAGAAAGATGCAGAGGTACATTGTGTCTGCACACATGTAAAACCTGCTGAAGGTTTATTTTAATATTACAGAATATTATTGGGACTCTAACACGAGCTTAAGGATGGTTCATGTTACCCTGGATTTCTAACCTTGAGGTTAATTGACAATTGTCATTGAAAATGTCTCCACTAATTGGTAAGCTTGATTAGACTTAAAAATGTTAGCACTATGTCTCCATATTTGGGTTAAAAAAAGGCTTCCCAGACTCATAACATACAATCAAGTGAAGTGAAATGACCTTTCTGCACCCCTTTGATTGCTGTGCTTTATAAGCTGAATTTGATCTTTTTTTTTTTTTTTTCTCCTCTCCTTCGGTGTCCCAATGCCCTGGGTTTGGGTTTTGTTCCCCAGCCAGTCCCAATCTTTGCATTGTGTTTAGTTCATAACAGGAATTAGGAAAGAGACCTCAGCTCTACTGCCAGCTCAGATTTGTGCAGATTTCCACAGGCAAGGCTGGAAAAGAGGAGAATGCCCTGCCCAGGGCACTCCAGGCCCAGCTCTGCTAGGCCTTGGTGGATTTCCACTGTTTGTTTTCACTTGCTCTCCTGTTTGCTTTTCCAGCAGGTATCAGATCTCCTGTTTGGATAACTCCAGCACAAGCTGGCACTGATCTCTGCGGAAGCTTTTGAGTCCTGGGATCATCAAAACACCAACAAATCCAGAATGTGCTGAAAAGCACTCAGCTCCCTGGTTTTGCATTAATACAGATGCAGTTAATGAAAAAACGGGAAGCAAGCACGGGGCTGGGGCTGGTTCCTCTATACATTATTCAGCCTGGCACTGCCACACTGCCTTGGCTGGGCTAAACATTTAATTACAGATTCATTTGCTTTTTGGGTTCCCTGATGACATTTAATCCTTTCAGCTGTAATAAATGACTCCGGAGCTGGGTGCTCTTTTAACCAAAGCACGAGGTTTTTTTCATAACCTCTTTTTTATTGGAACATTTGGGGCTGGCTGACTCTTTTTTTAATCAAAGCTCGGGGTCGGATTGCCTGGCTGGCATCAACAGCCCTGCATTGACAATGGCAGAGTTATGTTCATTGAATATTCTGCCTTCATCCTGTGCCTTGGAGAAATCCAAAGAATGGCTCTGTTCTTGCCAAGCCCCTTTTCACCAGCAAAGAGAGGAGATTTTCCTCACTTCTTTTCCTCTCCAACCTTTGCCCACCAGGACTGGCTTTTATTTTCCCACGCTCTGTCATCTCCACTTGTGGAAAGCACCAAAAGTAAATATTTCACTCCCCTACTCCCTTTTTTTGTTGGGTTTTTTTTTTTTTTTCTTTTCTGGAGAACAGCTGAAATCCAGCCAGACTTGTACGATTGGATTATCCTCATCCAAGGATACAGACATTTATCATTTGCTGACTCCTAAAGTCAGGCAAGTTATGCAGAGCTCTGTGCAGAGCTGTTTGAGTCACTCGGGGGGTGAATGGGGAGTGACAATGACAGAGATAAATTCGGGGCCCCTTCCAGATGCTGCCTGTGAATGGACATTCCCAGCACAGTTCCCTGGCTCTCTCCCAGCAATTCCTCCAAGGTTTGGGACACACACAGATGTACAAATTCTGTAGTGGGTCATATTCCTGGGAAGGTTTGGGTTGGAGGGACTTTAAAGCTCATCTTATCCCAGCCCCTGCCATGGGCAGGGACACCTTCCACTATCCCAGGCTGCTCCAAACCCTGTCCAGCCTGGCCTTGGACACTTCCAGGGATCCAGGGGCAGCCACAGCTGCTCTGGGCACCCTGTGCCAGGGCCTGCCCACCCTCACAGGGAAGAATTTCTCCATAATATACAAAATCCTAAATCTTGGGCAGGGCTATCCTATCCTATCTTCCCATAAGATTCTGATGATAAACTCCCACTCTTTGAGTTTAAAATCATTCCCCCTTGTCCCAGCACTGTGTGAAAAGTCATTCTCCCTCTTTTTTATGAACTCCCTGGAAGTACTGAAAGGTCACAAATTGGATTTGACTTCCTCACTGCTGTTGGGTCACTGGGCAATGCCAAGGCTGCAAGAAGTGCTCCTGGAAAAGTGGAACATGGATGGGCTGAAAATTTGATGTGAGGGGTTGGAGATTGCAAAGGCACAGTCAGGGGAGAAAATCCTGTTCCAACTTCTGATCTCATCCCAGCAGGAACATCCAACAGGGACAAAAGCACGAGCAGCAGGTGTCAGTTGGAATGAAGTGGTGTTTGAGGTCCCTTCCAGCCCAAAGCTTTCCAGGATTCCATGATTCTCCCTCTCACACAGGGCTGAGCCCTCAGTGGCTGGAACTAAAGCCCAGCACAGAGATTATCCTCTGAATCCTTTGGGAAGGCAGTGCCCAGGGAAGCCAAGGATGACTCCCTCAATGGCAAACCCTGCTCAGAATATCCCAAACACCCTTTGTTTCCTCTCCTCCTGCCCTCGTGCCCTGCTGGCACCCCCAGCCCTCTGCTCTGTTTCTGTTTATTCCCAGGTTTTCCTCTCCAATCCACAGCAGCATGGCAGTACCTGGCTTTCCAGGGAGGTGAGGGACAAAGGATACACCATCCACGCTTCCCAGGAAAGGGATTCACTCTGCAGAAACTCCTTCCCCGCTGTCTGTACAACTGCTGGTCCATCTGAGCAGCAGATTCCTACCTCTAGGAACCTAAACCTCCCCCAGACTGACAGAAGGCTCGGAGATAATTAAATACTGAGAAATCCTGGGAAAAAATATGGTGGGAATGGGGAAGAGACAGAGCCAAATGAGTGCCTTGGCTGTCATGTGAGCTGAGAAAACTCCTGCTCCACGTGGCAGCCTGTGAGTGCCAGGAGTGAAAGGACATGGAGGAAGGGGACAGGGACACACTGGCTCTGTGGGAAGAGATAATGTTATGAAGGGGGAGGCAGAGGTCAGGAAAGTGGGATACAAATCCAGGGGCTCATTAGTTCTGCTGCTTATGGAACAACTGTCTGGAATCACCTTCATTGCTGGCTGCTGAAACAGCAAAGTTTAGCTCAAAAATGTCACAAACCTCTCCAACACCCAGGGAAAGCAAAACACCTTTTTAACAAGCAACAAGGCAGGGAAAGGGCCCAAAAAGCAGGAACAGTGTCCTTCACCAAGGGCTGGGAACACGAGCAAGGGCAGAGTGTGACCGCTCCATGTTTAGGGGCTCTGCCAATTTCAGGGACATGTTCAACACCCTGCAGTTGTGACCCTGCAGTGCCTCCAGCTCAGAACCTCAGACAGAACCTGGCCCTGGCCCAGCTGCTGTTGAAAACCCAAAACTGCCCAATTTACTCAGGCTACAAACACAGAGATGCTCAACAAGGAATATGAGCTCTGTGGGATCAAAATTAAGGGCTAGAACAATGAGATGAGGCAGCCTAGGCTTTGTGAAGGAGATTAAAAAGAATCAACATTCCAGGCCCCACCATTCTATATTCCACAAATGTTTGGCACGCTCAGTCCCAGTATGTCACAGAATCATGGAACACTTTGGGTTGGGAGGGACTTTAAAGCTCCTCCCATCCCATGGTCAGGGACACCTTTCACTGTCCCAGGGTTGCTCCAAGCCCCATCCAACCCGGCCTTGGACACTTCCAGGTATCCAGGGACAGCCACAACTTCTCTGGGCAACCTGTGCCAGGGCCTCATCACTCTCATTGGGAAGAATTCCTTCCCAATATCCCATCTAACCCTGCCCTCTGGCAGTTGGAAGCCATTCCCCCTTGGCCTTGCACTCCATCTCCTGGAAAGAATCTCTCTCCATGTTTCTTGTTGGCTCCTTCAGGCACTGGAAGGCCACAATTAGACCATCCCAAAGCTTCTCTTCTCCAGGCTGAACAATCCCACCTCTCCCAGCAGAGCTGCTCCATCCCTCTTCTCATCCTGGTGCCTCCTCTGGACTCAGTCCAACAGCTGAGTTGTACTTTGAGAACAGCTTCCTCCTCTGCCAATCCTCCTACTCTTTTCTGCCTTTTCCCAGTTTTCCTCTGTTTCCAGCCCATTTTGACCCTCACCGGCTTCTCCTCCCTGTCTCTCTGTGAGCTTTTGGGCAATAAATATTCCTGGCTGCTCCTTCTCCTTGCTGGTCCCCAGAACACCGGAGAGCTGCGTCTGTCAGCTGAGCAGCGTCTCCAGCCCCTGCCAGGCCTGACACAGCCTGTTCCCACTGACAGGGAGCGTCTGGCAGCTCCCTGGGAACCAGCTGCCTGTGCAAACAGCCCAGCAATCAAAGCATTCCCTGCTCCCTGCCCTGGAGAGGCCACCAGTTGGAATCACCGTGAGCACAGGACTGAGGGTTTGTGGGATTCACAAATCCTGGCCTGGTCCAGGTCGGTGGGACAGCGCTGTCCTTCCCACCAGGAATCCCTTCTCTTGCAGCTCTCAGCCCTATGGCTCAGCCAGCACCAGGATCATCCCACCCTGACCAGGAGGAAGCTGCTACTTTGGGATATATCTGGGTGATTTCTTCCTTTCTCCGTGCAGCTTTCCCAGCCAGCCTTAGAGACCAGCTGGAGACAGCTCCTCACCTTGGGAGGGGATGAGGGACCTTTGTGTGCCAACCTGGCCTTCATGTCCTTCCTGACAGGGGGAAAGCACCAGGGCCATCAAGCACAGCAGCTGGATCATCTTTGGAGAGGATTTCTCAGGAAGCCACGGGATCTGCTGTGGAGCAAACCCTCTGGGGAGCTTTAACAGGAGCAGCCCCTCTTTCCAGCAGTGCTCTGAGGGCCTGTAGAAAATCCCATCCCTGCAGCAGCTCCAAGGCTGAATCCAGTGTGTGCTGCCTTGTTTGGCTTCATCACCTGCGTGGCCATGGCAGCAGCAGGATCCATCCATCCCCCTCCAGAGGGAAATCCAAAGGTGCAGAGGCTCCTTTCCCAAGGAACTGCATCCTAAAGACAGCATCTCAGTTTCTTGAGATGAGGAATGAACCCTTGTGTCAGGCTGAAGGAAATGGAATAGCAATCTCTGATCAATCACAACAAGACAGAGATTTTTTGTTAACTCCTGAAATGCTGTTTGGAGTCAGACTCCCCTGGGGTTCTGCTGCCACAGCACCCACCCCAAATTACAGATGGAATTTGGCACAGGCAGGTGCTACACCAGCCTCTCCCATGGGCTCCCTGGTACGGGTTTGTACAGAGGGCACCAAACCTTGCTGCTCTCTGCTGTCTCTCCTTCCAGCTCCTCTGGCACAGCTTGGGTTTTGCTAATCCTGGGCCAGGACTTGAGCAAGGGCTAAACACAGCAGCCCCAGTCCAGCCTCTGCCTCAGAATCCACCCACCACCCCCGTGGAAAAGAGAGCAGTGAATCAACCAACCCCCACGTGTTTGTCAGGTCTTCCCTGTCACTTCCCTCTTGACATTTCCATAATCCTGCTGTGCCTGCAATTAAGAACTTCAACAAAACGCCCGCTGCTCTCCTCCTCCTCCGCAGCACGCAGTAACAAAGCTGCACAGGCACCAGCCCTGCTGAAACCAAACCAGCAAAATGAGCAGCTGAGGTCAGGGGCTTTTTCACAGCTGCCGAGGGATGCGAGAGATAAAAGGCCAGGGGTGTCAGAATTTCCTCCTGGCGTTGTGCAAGTGCAGCACGCAGCCCCATTACGGATTTATTTATGGGGAGCTGCTCTGATAGCATCTGTCAGAGGCAAACCACGCTCAGCACTGCTGCCTCCCTGTCAGCACCAGGAGCTGCTTCCAAAGGTGGGAGCAGCCATTCCTGGAGAAAACTAGGCCCAGCAGAAGCTTCAGCTGCCTGAAGAGCCCTCACACCTTGGCTTCAGGGACACAGAAGGCCCCAGCCTATTCCAGTGCCTGTTCTTTTCCTCTGGGGTCAAACACAGGGATGGCAGGGATGAAGAGCAGCCTCCAGATTTTCATCCCATGGCTTAAAGAGATGTCCTGCAGTCCAACACATCCCTCATGGAAGGGGTTTCAGGCATTGCAAGGGGCAATGGAGTGCCCATCCCTGGAGGTGTCCAAGGAAGGCCTGGACGTGGCACTCAGTGCTCTGGGCTGGTGACAAGGTGGGGACGGGCCCAGGCTTGGAAGACTCTTTAACCTCAGTGGTCCTGGGGTCCCACAGTCTGGGGCAAATGGCACACTTGGGGAGGGTCTCCCTTCTCCCTGGCCAGCCTGGGAAGGGCTGGTGGAGCCAATGGGATGCCCAACATCAGTGGCACTAAAATGTTCAAACCCAAATGTCTGACAGCACTCACAGCATAACTGGTCCTGCATGTGAACCAGATCTCATCTGTCCCCTCCCCAAACCACCTCACTTGCCCTTCTAAGTGACCTAAACACCACTCCAGGAGCCCTGACTCTTCCTCCCCACCTGGTTTCCTGCAGCAATGATTATTTCTGCCTCTTTGCCATCCTCTATTTCCTCAAATCCCCCCTGGTTCTGGCTGCCCACTGTAATTGTGTCACATGCACATCTCGCCAGCTTAATTCCATACTGATAAATGTCTTAACTTCAGATAATGAGTGGGGAGAGCCAGGACCAATAACTGCTCATTATTTCCCCATTATTTTCGCTTTGGTGCTGTGTAAATTAGCTGAGGAGCTCTGCACTCCCCTATTTTGACAATTCAATGGCAGCAGCCATTTCAGCAGTTGCTTTAACAATTCTAATTTGCCAGGTTTCTTTCCAAGAAGTTCTGCCACCAGCAATTTCTCTATTTGCTCGCACACCCTTTGGCATTCCTTCTGCAAAGCTCTGCCTGCACATCCCGCTCCAGAGGCTCTGGACTTTGCCAGTTTCCACCCTGTGATCCTCATTCTGCAGAACACAAAGGAATCATGATTAAAGAAAAATCCAGAAATTACAACTGCAAACTAAAAAGACCAAGTGAAATCTTTGAATGGGTCCTTTTTGCAGAGGATTAAAGGAGAAAAAGGAGTCTCGTGTCTCACTCAATTATTTCTTATCTGTTTCGGGGCTGCAATATGGGTTTGGATAATTTGTCAGAGTGGGATGAGTGCATCCATTATTGATGTATTTATCAGTTTTGGAGAGTTACCTGATGGCCATTCTGCTCTGTGGAGCTGCCAATCAGCTGAGCTCAGCAACAGCTACAGGAAAGAATTGTGGAATATCCTCGGGGGAAGGACACACAGGGATTGTGGAGCGTCACTCCTGGCCCTGCACAGACACCCCAACAATCCACCCTGGGCATCTCTGAGGGCATTGTCCAAATGCTGCTGCAGCTCTGGCAGCCCTGGGGCTGTGCCCATTCCCTGGGGAGCCTGGGCAGTGCCCAGCACCCTCTGGGGGAAGAACCTTTCCCTGATATCCAATCTAACCCTTCCTGACACAGCTCCAGCCATTCCTTGGGGTGCTGGGATCAAGTCCCTCACGCTGGGAACAGCAGCTGTGGTACAGCTTCACACAGATGAAGAATTCCAGAAAGGGACCATCCTCAGGAGCTGCTGAAAGACTCACACAGCAAAAAGGTTCTGCTGGAAAAGCCTCAGGGCTGACACTCGGGGTTGAACTCAACACTCTGGAGTGAAGGAACAAAACAAATACAAACAAAAATAATACAAAACAAAGGAAATTTCACACCTTGGAAAGCCAGAGGCCTCTGGAAGTCCGTGTTTATGGCTTCCATAGGGAACTGGAGCACCTTCCTAGTGGAGACAGGATGGGAGAGCTGGGGCTGCTCAGCCTGGGGAAGGGAAGGTTGTGTGGAGACCTCAGAGCCACTTCCAGTGCCTGCAGGAGCTACAGGGAAGCTGGACAGAGACTTTCCATCAGGAACTGGAGTGTCAGGAGAAGGAGGATCAAACTGAAAGAGGGGAAATTCAGGTTAGATACTGGGAAGGAATTCCTGGCTGTGGGGTGGTGAGGCCCTGGCACAGGGTGCCCAGAGCAGCTGTGGCTGCCCCTGGATCCCTGGAAGTGCCCAAGGCCAGGCTGGACAGGGCTTGGAGCACCCTGGGATAGTGGGAGGTGTCCCTGTCCATGGCAGGGGTGGGTCAGGTAGAGCTTTAAGGTCCCTTCCAACCCAAACTATTCCTGATTCTGCATTTTCCATCAGGAGCATTTGGTGCTGCAAAGGGTGGCAGGAGCAACATCTCAGGATAATAATCAGCAATTAATGAGCTGTGCTATCAGAGTGCTCAGACACAGGCCAGCAGCCCCCAGTGCATCCCAGACCACTCCATCCTGGAGCTAACAGGATCTGTGGCTCTGCTCTAGCAGCTCCAGCTGCACTCTGACCACCAGCTGGAATCAGGGAAGTCAAACAGCTCCCAGTGCACAGACACGGATTTCCAAACCCAGTCACAACCAAACCAGGGACAGGTGCAGGATCTTGTCGTTCCCCTCAGCAGGAAGGAAAAAAAAAAATCTCTAAGAAAGGAGTGCTGTCACCCAGGCATTTTGAGCTGAGAGGTCACAAAGCCAATCACTCTGCCCGACCCAGGACCTGCTGGACGAGGAGTCCAGCAGCCAAACAATACATTTTTTTTTTTCCTTGATTGATTTGCACATTGTGAAAGTTGGGAGGGAGAAGAAGAGAGCAAAAGCAAAGCTATTCTGCCTTGACTACAATATCTGCTTCCACAAAATTGAAAACGTCTTTTTGGAGCGCTTCTGAACGTCTCAAAAATCAAGTTAAGGAAAGGTCTGAAATGAAAAGTCAGCTCAACAGAAAAGAAGCAAAAAGATTTTGCAGAAATGTCAGCAGAAAGTACTTGTCTTTTTTTTCCCCGGGGGTTTTTGTTCTAAAACAATCTGGTCAAATCACTCCAGAGTCACGATTAGCATCAGTGTTAGCAAATCTTCATTCTCTGCAAAAACAAATCAAATGCATTAAAATGCCTGCGAGCACAGTTCTTGTGGGAGAAGGAGGGCCCAGCTCTGGACTGGGAGAAAACACGCTTAGATTGGAAATTAAGAAGGAATTCTTTACCCACAGGGTGGGGAGGCCCTGGCACAGGTTGCCCACAGAAGCTGTGGCTGCCCCTGGATCCCTGGAAGTGTCCCAGCCAGGCTGGAGCAGCCTGGGATAGTGGAAGTTGTCCCTGCCCATGTCAGGGAGTGGCACTGGATGGTTTTAAGATCTCTTCCAACCCAAACCATTCACAATTCCAAGTTTCCTTCAACACCTCAAATGCAGGTGCTGTGGCTTTGCAGGGACCCCGCCCTGGGCTGAGCATGGGGAAGGAAAAGCAGGACTGGGGGATTCACAGGATTCTCCCTGCCACTGTTCAGTGCTCCTCTGACCCTGTGGCACTGCAGGAGTTCCAGGGCAGCACTGCTCTTCATTCCCAATGGGATTTTGGCAAGGGAGTCGGTGAATCCTTAATTCCTGAGCACTCTATTTGCACAATTCACTGCTGTGTAACCACGGTGTGAACTCCTCCCACAGCCACTGCTGCCATCCCAAAGAGCCTGTGCTGAAGGGACACTTCTGTCTCCAGCAGCACAGAGTCATGCCTTGGATACATCCCATCTGGGAGACCTAGCAGTAATTAACGTAATTAAACCCTACCATTGACCTGAGCACTTCAGCTTTGCAACACTTCTGGACTTCAAGGGCTTGTCTGACAACAAAGGAACAAAGGACAGGACAGGAGTAAATGGCCTCAAGGTGCACCAGGGAAGGTTTAGGTTGGATATTAGAGACAATCTCTTCACTGCAGGAGTCCCCACTCACAGACATTTGGATGTGGCACTCGGGGACATGGGTGGCCCTGGCCGTGCTGGGTCAGTGATATTGAAGATCTTTCCCAACCTAAATGATTTTAAGATTTTCTAAGGTGACGGAGATCCCCAGAGGTGTGAGCCCAGTGCCCTCCCAGCTGGCCTCTCAGTACCCCACACTCACCAGTCTGTGCATTTCAGCCGGGGCTCTCTTGCAGGAGCCAGCAGCTCTCCCAACCCATTTTCCCCTCTCATTTGGTGGTGCAACCTTCTGCCAGTGGGATGAGGCAGATGATATCGTTCCCTGCACTGGATGTCACCAGCTGGAGCTCATCCCATCCTGAGACAAGCTCAAAAATTCATGCAACACATCACTCTAAGGAAGCTGCCTCAGGTCAGGACAGAGGCGCAAACAGCAGAGCTGCTACTTCCAGAGAATTCCTGCAGCATTTAGCTCCAACCACCTTCCAAAATCCATCTGCACACTGGAGCGCCTCACGTGCAGTGCAGCTCTCCCAAGAATCATGGAATGGTTTGGCTTGGAAGGGACCTTAAAGCCCATCCAATTCCAGCCCTGCCATGGCAGGGACACCTCCCACTGTCCCAGGCTGCTCCAAGCCCTGTCCAACCTGGCCTGGAACAATTCCAGGGATCCAGGGGCAGCCACAGCTTCACTGGGCACCCTGTGCCAGGGCCTCACCTCCCTCCCAGGGAACAATTCCTTTCCAGTATCCCATCTATCCCTGCCCTCTGGCAGTGGGAAGCCATTCCCCTTGTCCTTGCACTCCATCCCTTGGAAATTGTCTCTCTCCATGTTTCCTGTCGGCTCCTTCAGGTACTGTAAGGCCACAATTTGGTCACCCCGGAGTTTCTCTCCTCCAGGCTGAACAATCCCAGCTGTGCCAGCCTTTCCTCCCAGCAGAGCTGCTCCATCCCTCTGATCCCCTGGTGCCTCCTCTGGGCTCTCCCCAGCAGCTCCACGTCCTTCCTGTGCTGGGCCCCAGGGCTGGGGCAGCTCTGCAGGTGGGGTCTCACCTGAGGGGGGCTGAGGGGCAGAATCCCAATCCCTTTCCTGCTGCTCACTCTGGGGGATCAGCCCAGCACAGGGTTGGACTGGAGCTGGCTCTGGGTGCAGCAGCACTGAGCAGTTCCAGGGCTGCAGAGAGCAGCACAGAAATGATCAAAGTGACACTTGCAGGTAAGTTCTGGGGTCATCCCAGCCAGGCCACGGACAGGACCAGCAGCCAGAGCCAGGAGATGCGGGAAGAGATGCCTCTGTCAGCCACGAAGTTCACGGACTGAGCACTCAAACCCCGCAGCTCAAGGGCTGCATCCCTGCCTGGAATAATGATAACGCCCAGGAAGGACTGCTGCCTTTGCTTCCCGCTATCGGGGAAGAACAGCTCCTGCTCTCACAGCGAAGAAATGCACAGAAAAAATACACCCCCAAAAGCACAAAAAGCCGGAATCCGCTCAATTCAGGGCTCGGAGAGCCCAACCCAACCAATCACTGCACACAAATGTGATTAGCGGGGTCTGTCTGGCGCTGCGCGATGCTGAAAGGCTTTTCCTCCCCTCCCCTCTCTCCAAGGATCCGAATTCCTCTTAAGGAAGAGGCGAGGCGGGAGGGGGAAGCGCGGCGTGTCCCCGCAGCCTCGCTCGCAGCCCCGTGTTTTACCGGCGGGCTGCTTTGGGCAGCAGCTCCGCCGTGCGCAGGCAGCAGCGGCAGCACCCGCGGGGAAGGAAGGAAAGGCGGCTGCTGCCACCTGCAGCCCGCTGCCACCCGCTGCCACCCGCTGCCACCTGCCACCCGCTGCCACCCGCTGCCACCTGCAGCCCGCTGCCACCCGCTGCCACCTGCAGCCCGCTGCCACCCGCTGCCACCCGCTGCCACCTGCAGCCCGCTGCCACCCGCTGCCACCCGCTGCCACCCGCTGCCACCTGCAGCCCGCTGCCACCCGCTGCCACCCGCTGCCATCTGAAGCCCATTGCCCGCTGTCACCCGCTGTCACCTGCTGTCACCCGCTGTCAGTGCTGCCACCTGCTGCAGCCCACTGTCACCCACTGCCACCCGCTGTCACCCGCTCCCTCGGACACGGCAGCCGCCCGCAGGCGGGGCAGGCGGTGCCACGGGCCGGGATAAGCCGGTGCCAGCCCTGCCAGAGAGGGCTTGTGAAGGCTCCCAGGGAGGCAGGATCCTGCTGCTCCCGTGGCCTGTGCTGTCTGAGGGTGCAAAATGTGCCAAGCGCTTCCCTGTCCTGCATGGGCCTCCGAGCTGAGGGAAAGTGCGGCAAATACCTGGTTTGGAGAGAGGTGACAAAAGCCTTTGAAGAGAACAATGGAGGGATGTCACAACGGACACGAGCAGAAGAGACACAGGCTCTTTTACAAAGTGGTCAGTGGGTTCTCTCTTTTATTTTGGGGTGAGCTCCTCTTTATACAGAATGTCAGAGGCCAGTTTGATTGGTAACACAAAGGGAAACTTTTCAATCAATTGGTCATCCCAGAGGGACATCAGAAGAAGGTCCCTCCTATAAGAAAGAACGTAAACATCCTTCTATTTACAAAACATTGTTCTTCTATTTACCAGAAGAACGCCTGGGAAAGAACCCTTCCAAGATCAAAACATCCCAGGCATGAAAGTCAGCACTACAGAGGTAGAGGTCACGTGCCTGGGTGCTGGCTTGTTCCAATGCCACCCAAAAATAACCCCCAAAGAGCTTTCCCAGAGCAGCTGTGGCTGCCCCTGGATCCCTGGAAGTATCCAAGGCCAGGTTGGACAGGGCTTGGAGCAACCTGGGAATAGTGGAAAGTGTCCCTGCCATGGAATGAGATGAGCTTTAAGGTCCTTTCCTACCCAAAGCATTTCATGATCCTGTGATCCAACAGAAGCCTCCATGTGCAAATCCAACAGCTCCAGCAGCACTGTGCAAAGGGGTGTTTTTTGGTTTTTTTTTTCCAGCAGGGAACATCAGAGGTTTGTGCAAACGGGGTGATTGGAATCTGAGATGTGCAATTAATACTGGAGCACAGATTGGGTAGCTGGCAGCTCTCCCAAAGCCTGAGGTAACGTCAAGCATCTCCTCCTCTATAAAAAGACAGAACTTCATCTCAAAGGACTCTGGATGTTCACATCCTGGGAAGGCAGGGTGCCAAGAATACAGTTATTTTCTTTACAAAACCTGGCCTAATCCCATTTTACTCCTAAAATCAGCTGTCCCCTCTGAAGGAAATTGAGCCTGGACATAAAGAAGCAGTCCTGCCCTGAAAGACCCCATCAAACACCATCCCCACCCTACTGAGAGCCTGCAGCACAGACAAACACAGCCATAAACCTCTGATCTCCACATGCCAAAACCAAAATACCAGGAAAACTCAAACAGGAGAGAAAAAGCTGTAAACTGTCCCTCAGACTCTGCGATGACATAAAGAAATCACCCCCATGACCCCAGAACACGTGGCAAAAAGCAATGGATGTGGTACCAAAGGCTATTTGCTAATTAACAGGAAATTTCACCATCTGTAAAATCCCCCCTGGGTTCACTACATCAATCAATCTCTACTTTGAGAGTGAATGAAACTTCAACCAAATCATTCTTCCAAAAATATGAACCTGAAAGCTCCTGCAAGAGTTAATAAGGAGGATAAGAACCCCAGGCTCTACACACAAAATAAAAGGAGTCCTAAAGCGCTGGATTCATATTTCAGCCTGACTTTAGTGCTAAATGTCGACCAATTTTGACAGAAATCCATCACCCAAATAAAATTTGAAGGTCTGAAGCAGAGAGTTGAAGCATAAAAATATACTGCAAAGGCACATTTAAAGCCCAGGTCTAAAATTAGTTGTTTGACACAGGGAGTTTTAACAGTGCTGCAATCCCCCTTTCCTGCACTGATTTTGTTCTCTAAGCTCACACACAGCTAAACCCCATATTTTTAAATAAGTTATAGCTTAAAGGGAAGGATTCTCCTCTGTGTTCTGCCATATTAGAACAGGTGTCATCATTTAACACAAGTTTGCCAGGATAAGTGGAAGTTCCCAGGTTTGTTGATCACTTTCCCAGGATTTAATAAAATTACAAGTTGTTCAGCCCAGCCCTGTAAATTTGACAAGAAATGCATTTAACAATTTCAGTAACTTATTTCTGCACACCAAAGCCGGGTGATATTCATCTCTTCTTTTAAAAAAGGATGCCTTATCCTCTTCCTAATACAGAGGAAAGATGTAAAGATCCCCTAATCTTTGAAGGAAGGTGTCTTCAAACCCTCCACACTTCCCATGCATGAAAATAAATCCATAAGAAGAGAGGAGCTCATGCTTGGAATGTTAAGATATTGTTGCATCAATTATGATATTTATCACGCAGGGAATGAGAAGTTAGCAACCATTTATAGCCCAATTCCAGTAAACATTAGGGCCTTTCCCAGCATGTACACACCCCCCCACGATTAATCAGAGGGAAAACTCTTCCCAAATAAATCCGAGCTGCTTCACAGAGGTGGCTTTGTTTTCCCCATCTCCACAGAGTGTTTTACAAGGAATGACCCCCCCCTGCCCATCCCAGATCCTCAGAGAAGCCATGGGGAAGGCCTTCCCCTGCTCCCTGTGGGGGAACTGCTCGTTCCAAGGAGGAACAGCAATTTTGGGGGCTGCAGGGGCTGCCTGGCTGGTGGCACAAACACCCCATGGAGGGGTTTGCAGGCGCCTGGAAGAGGTGGCTGAGGAGCAGCTGTACCTGCATGGTCCCCTCTGGTCCCCAGCCACGGCAGAAAGAAATGTCCAAGTGTTGGCCACAACCTGGAACAGGCAGAGCCAGCACCAGTGACACAACTGGGGCACCAAAGCACAAAATCAAAGTTTTCCTATGAAAGCAAAACCCAAAACAAGACATTGAACACGAGACAAGTGACCCTGAAGTGAGCCCCAGCCCTCAGCAAGGCCACTGCCCACCAGCAGCACCAGTTTGGGGCTGGTTTTACCCCCGGAGCTGGAGAGGGACCTGCAGAGGTGAGACCTGCTTCACTGACCTCAATGAGCATGAGAAGATCCGCTCAGGAGAACACACGGAGCACCCCACAAACCCCCTGACCCAGCACAAAGTCCCAGGGCAGGGACCTCCCCCATCACCTCCCCACAGCCCCTCAGAGCAGGGACCCCCCGCACCACGTCATCTTGAACCCCAATTCAGGGACTCCCCCTAAACCTCCAGGCCAGGGACTACAACACCACCTCCCCATAAACCCCCAGTCCAGGATCCCCCCAAGCCCCCAGACCAGGGAACCCCCCCAAACTCATACAGCAAGGACCCCCACACCACCTCCCCCTAAACCCCATTTCAGGGACCCCCCCTAAACTTCACACCGGGGACCCACACACCACCTCCCCCTAAACCCCATTTCAGGGACCCCCCCTAAAACTTCACACCAGGAACCCCAACATTATCTCACCTCAAACTCCCAGTCCAAGGACCCTTCACAACACCTCCTCATAAACCCCCAAAACAGGGAAACCCCCAACTCAGAGACCTCCCAAACCATCTACACCATCACCCCTCAAACCCCCAACTCAGGGACCTCCCCAAAGCAGGGACCCTGATGCCACCTCCCCAAAACCACCCAGCCCAGGGACCCCCCACCTGACACAGAGCCCTTGTCGGGAGGAGCTCAGCAAAGAGGCTGCTCCCAGGCTATCAGGGCCATATAAATAATAGGGTCAGTATAAAGTTGGGGGATGTGGGTCAAGGGAAAGATGCTTAAGGAAAACGGGATGCACAAGGCTTTGCTCCAAAGGGAGACCCAGGGAAAAGACAGAGCACAACCAAAAGGGGGCAGAGGGAGTCAGTGCTGTGCCTGAGCCTGTGGATCACAGAATCCTTAAGGAATCGTGAAGGCTGGAAAAGCCCCCAGCCTCGCCAAGTGCACCCACTGCCGCCAGGGGCTGAGCTGAGCCATAACCCTGCCCCGTGGGAAGCGGGAGCTGACGCCCTCCTGCTGCTCCCCTTTCATTCCCAACGCACATTCTCCACAAAAGAGGAATTTCCAGGACAGTTTTCCCCCCTATTCCCACATCCTCTGTGTTGTTATTGTTTGGGTTCAGAGTTGCCATGAGAACGTGCAGCCAATGCTAATTTAATGGAATTACCATGTGTGGAAAAGGACCACGGCCAGAGCCCGGCTCCCTGATTCATTCCCTCGCAAGCAGGCCCTGAGCAGATATTCCATGGAATGCTGGCCAGTCAGGGCTTCCAGGCTTAGCTCTTCCCAGAATGAATAAACCAGGATATTCCTTTCAAAGCCACTTTTCTGACGGGAAGAAAGCCCTGAAGGAACGCCTGAAATGCAGGGCTGCCTCATCACTCCCACACTGAATGGATCCTTAGCACTGGGAAGCTCAGGAGTTTCTGGGCACATTCAGAGCTTCCCTTTGTTTCTTCTCTCAGTCCCTGTGGAACACTTTGTGGCTGTTCCCTCCTCAGCAATCACAGATCAAGGTGCAGGAATCAGACCCACACAAGCCTTCCATGACTCAGTTTCCACGTCAGCTTTTTCCTTATTTACTGCAGAGCTCGGTGCTTTTAGCCTGGGAGACTAAAGCAAGATTCCAAGTGAAAAGATGGATTTTTCTGTCCAAGTTGGGGTGATAAACGTGAGCTCTGTGGTGACAGAAAAGTGCACAAGGCCAGGAGGAGAGGACACAGATCTGTGGCTGCCAGTCCTGCCCGTGGTCCCTGTGAGATCCTTCAGAGGGATATCCTGGTTTTCCTCAGGCAGGAAGGTTTGCTGCCACTTCAGAGGCAAAAATTGCCATTTTTCCCACTTCCCAGGGAAAGGAAGCCAATCCAACAAGGCTGAGTCCAGCAGAAGCTGGAGAGGAGGAAGAAAAAACACCAGATGTAGTAGCCCAGGGTTTCTGAAGCTTAAACCACTGTGTGTTAGTTGTAGATAAGGCCCTTCAAAGCCCTTGTTTTATTCCTTCAAAACCATGCTGGCTGCAGCCAGAGCTATGAATTCAGGGAGAAAAGCTCTTTCCCAAGGCCAATATTGCCTGTCCAGATGATCCCATAATTCCACCGAGGTCCAGCATTTCATTTGGCCTCCCCTCCAGACCTGACCTTGCAAGAATATTTTCTTGGCTTGGACCACAGAGAAACTGTGAAGAGAAAGTATTAAATGCTTTCAAAGGAGACGAGAGCAGAAGGAGGGTTTTTTGTTGTTGTTGTTTCTCGCTGTCTACTCAGTGATAAAGAGACAAAAAAAGTCAGAATTTCATAAAACCCTGTTTGTTAATGATCAGGAAATGCAAAGCCTGACTATGGAATTACGCTGCTCTTTTGAAGGAGCTTCTGGTGGCTTCTGCAAAAGGAAACAGAGCCAACTAATGCCAATAATAGGATAAATAATTAAAAGAGAAGTTTTCTCTCTTGAGAGTGGAAGCCAACAAGGGGATTAATGAAGGAAGAGAGATAAAGTGAGGAAAAACTCTTGCAATTTCAGTAAAAGTGATGAGTTTATTACAAGTAAATTTTTTTAAAAAAATATGAGAGGCCAGTGTTTAGCCTTGGGCTTTGGTCCTAAATTGGGATGTCTGAGTCAACCACACCAAAAGTCTACCCTCACTCCAAATAATCTGTGAAGTGCTCACCAGACCAGGGAAAAACCCACCTAAAGGAGCTTCAAGGGGCTTGGAGAACTCTCAGAAAGTGGAAAGAAAAAAACACAGGATTTCTGTTGGCTTACTGAGATTCCTAAGGTGCTGCCTATCCAGGGAATTTTAGTTCAACCAAATTTAGTTGAATTTCAGGTTAGAACCTCTCACTGTGCCCTGCAGGATGGTTTGGGTTGGACAATGGGAAGAATTTCCTCCTGGAAAGGGTGGGCAGGCACTGGAAGGGGCTGCCCAGAGGTTTGGAGTCTCCACCCCTGGAGGTGTCCAAGGAATGCCTGGACACAGCACTCAGAGCTCTGGGCTGGGTGACAAGGTGGGGACAGGCTGGACACGATGGCTTTGGAGGGCTTTTCCAAGCTCAATGATTCCATAATTCCATGTTTTGGTTTGTTTTTTGTTTTGTTTTGTTTTGTTTTGTTGGGGTTTTTTTTTGTTTTGTTTTGTTTTTTGTTTGTTTGTTTTGTTTTTGTTTTTGTTTTTTGTGGTTTTTTTTTTTTTTTTTTTTTTTTTTTTTTTTTTTTTTTTTTTTTT
>VZUI01036001.1:0-16448 GCA_013401135.1 Cettia cetti | reverse complement strand
TGGGACACCCAGCCATGCACCTGGGACACCCAGCCATGCACCTGGGACACCCAGCCAGGCACCTGGGACACCCAGCCATGTTCCTGGGACACCCAGCCATGTACCTGGGACACCCAGCCATGCACCTGGGACACCCAGCCATGCACCTGGGACACCCAGCCAGGCACCTGGGACACCCAGCCATGTTCCTGGGACACCCAGCCATGTACCTGGGACACCCAGCCATGCACCTGGGACACCCAGCCATGCACCTGGGACACCCAGCCAGGCACCTGGGACACCCAGCCCCAGGAGAGCACGGGCTCACCCCCTGCCCGGGCCCACCAAGCAGCAGGGCTCTGTTCAGGCAGGTGCTGGGTGCCCCCGGCCGTTGTGCAGGGGAAGATGGAGCAGAGGGGAGGTGATGGACAGAGATGGGTGGAAGGGAAGAGGAGCCTAAGACATCATGGTCGGTGCCATAGCCAGCAGGACCCGCAACCAGCAGCCCCGTTGGTTACAGAGTAATTAAATAGTTTTGCACACATTTGTGGGCAGCTCCCCTGATGCGTGTAGGAGGAGTTGGAAGGAGATATGGAGATGCCTGTAAATGAAAATATGGAAGACCAGAAACGCTGTCTTTATCAAGGGAGCCGGAAGTAGCTGCAGAGCAGATGGGGCCCAGCCCATCCCAGAGAGGACTGGTTTTTGCCTCATTTATGACTGCAGACTTTGCTCGGGGGAGGCTGGAAGGAGAGAGAATTCTTATTTCACCAACGGATAGTGCTGAGAAAACCAAGCCCAGGCCTCAGGCAGGAAGCGAGGCTGCGGGCCAGACGTGGCCAGCTGCCACTGCCCAGGGTGGGCAGCAGAGGCAGCGGCGCTCCCGGGAATGATGGGCTGTGCGGTAGGAGGTGGGGACGGGCCATCTGCCAGGACATGTCCTGTCTGTCCCTTCCAGGCAGGGAGCGGGAAAAGGCCCAGCCCACACTTGTGACCCCACGGCACGGTGACTGCGGGGCTGCGGGCTGGGCAGTGCCCCGTGGCAGCCTGGCCCCGGACTCCGGATGAAGGATTCTCCAGGTGTGGCTGTGTCACCGTACCCCTGGAAGGACTGCTCCCCCTCCCAGCCCGGATGCACTAAGGGCAATTAAAGAAAACAGTTCCTACGTTCAACAAACGGGACACAAGCAAGCTTCTCTGAGATACAGTCTCAGTGGAGCAGGGTGATAAAAATAAAGTTAAAAAAGAGGGGAGTTTAGCAGAAAAGTAGAAATCTCTCATTAAAAGGTAAGGCATTCACTTTCTTCATGTGCCACGGCATGGAAGGATGCTGAGGAGGAAAACAGGGATTTCCCTGGAGAGGCTGCATGAGCTGCATTAACTTCAGGAACGAGGAAACTGGTACTTGTTCTTGTTTTCCAGGATTGCCAATCCATCACCACCTCCATTGAAATAAATTAAATCCTGAGCCCTGTTAACTATTAACTGGTAGAGCACAGGTACTGCAGCAGGACTGCATGGCCAGGTGGCAGCTGGATTTGCTGTTCACTAAATAGCATTTAGCCAACTCCTAAAAGGGTGCCTTGGGCAAGGAAACGCATGAAGAGTCCTTGCTTGGTTTATGATCTGTTTGATGCAGACATGGTCAAAGGTGGGACATCGTCACAACCAATAATCTAACCTTTAGAACATATTTAATTAGCAATGACATTGCTGGAGGAGTCACCCAGAAACTCGCTCCCAGGCCTGGGCTGCCACAGTGGGGACTGTCACTGACAAGTGAAGCCAGGGGAGCCTTGGAGCCACACTGGGACATGCCTGCCCTGCCCTGACTCACCTCCCATCTCCCTCTTTCCCCAGAGCTCGTCAACCACTTCACTTTGACCCTTTAACTTTTCTTAGTCTCTTCCCCTCCTGTCCCTCCCTGCCTCTCCACAGCATCCCAGCTAAGGGATTAGGGACATCAGTCAAAGCCATCCTCCCACTCTTCACCCTTTTCCAATAAAAAGAAATGACATTAAACAGGATGAGAGGTTTCAAAGTCTCAGATCGGGGCAGGGGCGCTGCCAGGTGGGGCTGTGGCAGGGGCTGTCCCGGGAGCCCCGGCTCTGCCCCACCTCCCGCCGGCACCTCCCGGCTGTGGGAGCACAAATCCCTCCTTCTGCACAGGTTAACCAACCCGCGGTGCCTGAGACACTCCAGGGAGGGTTTGTGTGAGCAGCTTTGCCGGCAGCCTCAAGGGGAAGGCAAGCTCTGTCAGTGCACGGCCACGAGCAGGAAGGGAGGGACAGGTCCTGCCGGGGCACCTGCGCTCCCGGGAGGATGTGGCTGCACGCCTGGAGCACGTCTCCACATAAAAGACATTTTGTATCTGGAGGGAGAGCCGTTTTGGTGGCTCGGGGTGCCCCAGGGAGGGAGGGTAGGGACGCTGTTGCACCGCGCGTGGTCGGGGGAGGTTGGAGCTGTGCACTCCCAGCAGCAGGGACAAGCTGCTCCAGCACTGCCTGTGAGGGGCAGCTGCCACTGCTGACCCCAGGGAACGCTGGCCGTGGCAGGCTGGGCAGAGGCCTGGCAGGTCACATCCTGCACCAGCCACCAGCAGCTGTGGGGAGGGAGGCTGGGGCAGCCTGGCACCTGCCCGGAGCAAGCCCACCCGCCCACAGAGTGCCCCGAGGCCGTGGCCCTCAGCTGGGCAATGCCACACGCTGCCGAGGGCCTCAGGGACACACAGAGCTGGGGGGCACTGCCTGGCAGGGTCAGCAGCAAAGCCCCACTGGAGCTGACCCCAGGGGAGGCACAGGGGCTGCTGTGCAGCACACAGCACTCAGGTTTGGAGTTTGAAACCGTCATTAAAGGGATGCTCCGCTCTAGCTGCACTTCTCTTGTTGTGGCTTTCCACGGGTGCTCGATGTGGGCTAGTTGATCTGGGTCCTGCCACTACAGGGAAGGACAGGCCACGGCCAGGATGTCACTGCCCTGGCCAGCATTTTGCAGTCTTTTTCATGGACTCTGGGGCTTCTGGCACCTTCAGCCCCAATGGCAGGGGCTTTCCAGAATAGACTTCATGCTATGATTAGCAAATGCCTCCGTTTATAAAGGTGAGGACAGTCAGCATCGTGTCGGCCCTCCAGCTGCTCAGCAATGCAGCTTTAGCTCTTCCCTGGAGTTCCTGCTGCCAGATGGTTTGTGAGGGAAGTGGGAACCTGAGCTGTGTCTCTCAGAGACAGACAGAAACTTGGGGTGGACGGGATGCTGACCAGCTCTCGGCCTTGCAGAAGCAATGTGCTCCCTCTGTGTCTCACTGGCTGCCTCTTGGCAGCACGGGGCGTGCTCCAGCCCCATGCAAAGACAGCTCAGTGTCATCCCGAGCTCTGAGCAGGAGCAGGACGCAGAGGATGCCTGCACAGTAGGAATGTAAATATTTTTTACATGTACACCCACAGCCCCAGCGTATGCAATAAATACTCAGCATATGCTATGTGCCAGATCAGAGCCATAATTATTGATGCAGCAGGTTTTCAGAAAGACACAACAGGGTGTGTGCTTAATTTGGCAATCAGAGCACACCTAAGCGGGCCTGGCATTTTCGGCTGGGTATCAGACCACTGCCACCCACAGATGCAGCTATCTAACCTCACATCCATGTGCTGGCAGGAGCAGAGAGGAAGCCAGAGGCAGCTATTTGTTTGTTAGGATGGAAAAGCCCCGCTGAACGCTGCAAGGTGCTCCTTGCACACAGGAGTGCTGTAGAGCAGTTCTCAGATTATGCCTCCCACTACACTTTCTAACAAGGCTGTTAGGGCTCTGATCTTAGCAGCACCTGTACACGTACCTAACCGTGGGGGTGACTCATTCTGCCAGAGTCAACAGATGTGTCATAGCTCCCGAAAGGAGGAATATCCACAGAAATGATTTTGCAAAGCTCCACGTTCACTTGGGAGGTAGCTCTCTTCAGAGAAATGGGCTAAAATGTTTATCTGCTCATGGCACGTTGCAGAGATTCAAATGATTCTGTTGCATCAGCCCACCTCTGAAGGTCGATCATCTGACCCAGTCAAAGTAGACTTGTGCAAAGGCTCATAAATGCCTTTGACATCTAAGTATTCAGTCAAGGGAACACAGCAGGCTGTACTTCCCAAAGCTTCCCAAGGAAGGAAATTTCAGCTGACGAGATAAAATTATTGTGTAATTCAGTGCAAGTAATTTATCCATATTTTAAAATACTGTTTTTAAAAGTCCCTCTCAAAAGACTATGGCAATGTCGGGGGTAAACTACTGCCAAAGAGCCCGAACTGCCCAAACAGAGGTGAAGCCCTGCTTAGCTCCTGCCAGGTGACAGGGGTGGAAAAACATCTGCATTATTCAGGCACACAGCTGGATTCCAAAACTAGCAGTGGAGGCAAGAAATTAGGATGAAATTCTGCCTCTCTTGAAGCCACCTGACTTCATGACTTCACGCCATGTAGAAATGCAACTGCCTGCCAGAAATCCCGGGACAAGGACAACCAGGAACAAAAGAACGTTTCAGAGGAAATTGCTTTCTATTAACTCATAATTACATAATGCAAAACTAACTCACAAAGGCCAATAGCTTAATTGGATTCCCAAGAGGGGAAAACAGTTATATGGTGAATAAGAACCTTCCACGGTCACATTAAGTATGATGGTTCAAATGCAGAATATAAATCCTTCTATTGTGAAGAAGAAGAAAAAAAAAAAAGCCCATTTCCTTCAATAGCTGCTACAGAAGGGGTTTTAAGCATTTCCACTCAATGCTGACCAGTGGAAGCTGCTCAGGTGACCACACGAAACGGCTCCCCTCGGGATGCCTCCTTGCACTTTCAGCCACACACAAAATCATAATTAATCCGGTGAATATATTTGGATATGTTGCCGGAATAAAGTACGAAGCCTTCTAGCCACCTCAATCTTCTTCTCAACTTGGATTTTGATTAACTGCAATAAATATTTAATTAGAAAGGCAAAGAGATGAACCTCTTGACCACCCAGGCGCTGCCTCTGTAGTCATTGCCCTTTGATGTACAAGGAAAGGGCTTGTAGGACTTCCTTAAAACATGTGCAGCCTTTCTCTTCTCTCCAAACCGTAGCAGGCTCGGGCTCCGGTTTGGATTTGTCGCCCGTGCGGTGAGCACGGCACAGAGCGATCTCTGCTCATCTGTCAGGGGACGGAGGGGAGGCTTGCCTTGCCCCCACCGCCAGCAGGGGCTTGGGCGTCGGTTTGCTGGCCCCGGTGTCACACGCGTCCCCAGGGCAGGCGCGGGGCCGGGACGCTCTCCCTGCCGCCCCTGCCCGAAGCCCTGGGCTGCTGCAGCGCTCCCCGGGCAGGGGCTGCGGGCTGCGGCCCCTCGGGGCTCCTGCCCGGGGCCTTTTCCTCTCTCCAGAGCGACGATGTGGAGCTGACACGGGCGGGGGAACACCGGCACGCTGCGAGCCGGGCCGCAGCCGGGCATCCCTTTCCCCTCCCCTGCAATCTGACAGAGCGCTCGGATACCTGCTGGAAAGTGACCCAGCTCTGCAGGGGTTGGGCATCTGCTGGATGCAGGCTCAGGGAGCAGCTCAGCCCCGGGGAGATCCGCCGGAACCAGCACCGCCGCCCTTTCGGATTCCCTCTCCTCTGGGCTTAATTACTGCCGGCGTTTGGCACCAGCACCGCTCGCGCCATGAGCTCTTACTTTTCCCCGAAGGAACATTTGCACCTTTACTACATTTATTTTATTCTGAGGAAATCCTAATGATTTCCTGTCATGCTTGATTCTGATCCTGTTTGCTGTGGGACTCCTGCTGTCCTCTATAAATATCTGACTCTCAAATCTTTGCAGAAGCGAGCGTGACTGTGAGCAGGGAAGGTGAAGTCAAGCTAAAGAGACCTTCACCAGCTCTAAAAGCAGCTGCTGCTCTTGCTGCTGCAGCTGATTTATTCCTCATCTGGAGAACGACAGTTCAGAGCTCAGAATCTTTGTCTTCAATTATTTATTTGTCTGTGCTGGAGACTGCTGAGGTGCTGTATAATGTTTATTGCATGGAAGTGTCGCTCTGAGGGAGGTTTAATTGCTTTAAACGTGGATGGTGATGAGAACGCCTTGGAAAAGCTATTTGCATACATTTTCTCAAATGCCAAATGTGTAACTTCCTCCATGCTCAGGCAGTCTGAGGCTGCTTCCCTGCATTACTCAGCTTTGCTGGGTGCCTCTGCAAAATTGACAACCAGAAATTCCCCAGCACGGAGCAGAAAGGGAAACCCAGGGTTTGAATGTGGGATTATCTGCAACAGCCAAACCAGCAGGACTCTGCATCCAGGGCTGCAATCCCTCCCCACAGAGTGCCCCTGGCCCTCGGGGCTCCATGCTGACAGCGCTGAGCACTGCCTGCTCCCAGGCACTGCCTTCGCTTGCTGGCCAAGAGAAGGCAAATCTGTGATTTCAGCACTGCAAGGCCAGTGAGCTGCCACCAAGGGCAGGGCACACAGCTGCACCATGCTGCACCCCTGCACTGCTCACACCCTGTCTTCTCAGCACTGATTCCGGAAAATGCTCACCAGAAACATCGCTCCAGTGATCTCCACGCAAGGCTGTGCACAAATCTCTTGGCCTTCTTCCTCCAGAATTCAAGGGCAAAGTGTCTCTCGAGTGGCCTCGCAGGTTATCCAGCTCCAGTCACAACAATCTGGTCTGAACAGATCTTTACTCCACGGAATATCTCACTCTGCAGGGCAGTTCTCTTTTGTAATTACCTAATGCTGTCAAATATCAGCTGTTGACATAAGCAGGACCCTGCCTACAGGAGTGAAATAGGTATTGATTTAATGCCCTCACTGCAAGGAATCATAAGGCATCTGGAAACAACTTATTTCACAACTGCAGCTATCCCTGAAGACCGGCTTGCTGCCTGCCTGCCTTTCCCCAGATACCTGCTCTTTTTCAGCTGAGATGTTGTACTTGGAGAGCAGAGAGGTTTACAGCAGCCTGGGGCTGGGGTGTGCAGGCTGGCCAGGAGGGCAGTGCAGCAGCCCCAGCTGGGTCAGGAGGAACAGTGTTTTTCTGTCTGCCACATAGTCCACGTGCAGCAAGACCAACACGTCCTGGAAGCATCAGGTGTATGGTGGAGGTGCCGTGCAGCTGTGTGCGTGTGATGGGTCAGCACCTTCCCAGTGTGGTGGAGCTGCTGAGCCCGTACAACCCATCCACCCGGGAAAGACAAAAAGAAAGGCACAGCCCCGCTCCCCACACAGGACAGCAGCAGCTCTGTTCCCACAGGGAGAGACAGCAGCTGTGCCAAGGGGGGGCTCTGAAAGAGGCAGAACATTTCCCAGGGACACGGTGGATCCCGTGTGACAGGGTTGTTTGTGCCATCGGAACAGGAACAGGGGCTGCAATCCACAACCAGGCTGACCCTGCCCTGGTATTTCCTCCAGGAACCTCAGAATCTCCACCCAAGGCCACACCAGGGTCTGCAGAGGACAGTGCAGAATGACCCTGAGGTGTGGGGCAGGAAAGCAGATCACCACCAGCTAGCACAGCAATGGTGGGAAGCTGTGGCAAAGCAGAATAGGATCACCTGAACTGGAATCTGTCCAGGACACCAGGGCTCATACCTGCTCCTTATGAACAGCCTGAGTGACCCCATAATGTAACTGCAGCCTGAAATATTCCAATTGAAAGTCAGGCTGAATTTTGTAAGAGCAAAAGTGGAAGTGATAGGGGGTTTTATGTCTTGCTGTCACCCAATTAAAGCAGTGTAATTCCATGGAATCTGTGTCAGCCACACATCCTGAAATTCAAGCTTTGGGGCTCGTGGCAGGGTTTCACAGAGGTTAATACTGGCCTGTGATGCAGAGGTGGCCAGCAAAGGTCACCTAATGGGTCTGCTGGCCCTAACTGCTGTGTCCCCAAAGAGTCACCACCCCATGACTCACCAGGGTGAGAGGTGCTCCCTGCATGACCAGCTGGTTTCAGCCAGGTTTGAAGAGTTTCTCTCCTTATGCAACCTCCACTGGTTATTCACAAAGGTCCACTGAGGCTGGCAGCAGGGTTTGCTAAGAGCGGTGCCTAGTTACCAAAACAAACCAGGCTTGGCCTTGCCATCAGCGCCTTTTTCTCAGACAAACCAAGAAAAAGATTTTTTTACAGTGCGCACTTCATTGCACACAACCTGGATTTAAGCTGTTTAGTTTATAAGGGTATTTTAAACTAAGCAAATGGCTTTTTGTTAATGTTTTTCCCTGGTGCTGCAGATTTCTGGGTTTAGAATAGCATGGATCACTTTGAGCCATCCCTGCTTTGCTGGGACAGAGGGATGTGATGTTATATGTCCCAGCTGAAACTCTGAGACTATGTGACCCTTTTCAGGCCTGAAATTAATTGGAGAATCAGTGGAAGACCTGGCCCTGGGAGAGCAGGGGAGCTGCTGGTTACAGCTTCATCTTACCCCACAGGCAGGGACAGCCACGGGCAGCAGCACTACAGGAAGGGGCAGTGCCCCCACTGCAGTCTGTGCACCGTGCCTGGATGGATGTGGCAGCCAGAAGGAGCAGCTGGGTCTATCAAAAGCACCATTGCAGGCAGTAAAGGAGGCTGGTAGAGCTGAACTCTTCTTGGAGAGGAGAATCCAAAGAAAATGGCCTTGCCAAGGAAAGAAATAATTCCCTTGCCCTCAGCTTTTGGTCTTTTCTCACCAGGGTCTCCTCCTCCAGCACTGCCAGACTGGCTCTGGCTGGGGAGGAGTGGAGTTTCCTCAGTGGTGCTGGTCAGGTGCTGTGGTTTGTAGTTCTGACTAAACCACCCCTGTTAACACCCCAGTGCTCTACCCACTGTCCAGCAGGGCTGGCACAGCTTCAAGGCCTTTTCCCTTCCACACTCTGCCCCCACAGGGAGGAGCTGGGGAGGTGAGAGACTGGGAGGGACACTGAGCTGACCCTGAGTGACCAGAGGGATATTCCACACCACAGGACATCCTGCTCAGCAATAAAAGCTCAGGGACAAGATGAGGAAAGAGAGATGTTCAAGGTTGTGGTGTTTGTCTTCCCAAGTAACATTTATGAGCTTCCCTAGGAATGCCCCAACACCTGTCTGCTGATGCAAAGGGGTGACTGAATTTCTTATCTTGCTTTCTTGCTTGTACAGCTTTGCTTCATTTACTAAACTGCCTTTGTCCCAACATATCCCTTTTTTGTCACTTTTGTCCTTCTGATCTTGTCCCCCATCTGACTGGAGGGGAGTGAGCACCTGGCTGGGTATTTACCAGCCTACCACAGCTAGATTGCTTTCCTTCCATTGTCTTTTTCTTTCATAATATATCCCCTTTTTCCTGTGAGATAGTTATCGCTTGTGTGGCATTAAATCTTTGTTATTGTTGCTTTTCCACTTTACCTCTCTAAAATCTGCATTTGTCCCCTTATCTGTGCTTCAGGATGCAGGAGCCACGTTCTGTATCCAGGGCAAGACAGGCCCCAGGGCCCTGGGAAGGGATGTCACCGTGTCCTGTGGGTCCTGCCTGCATGCTGTGTGTCAAAAGTGATTTGTGAAGTAGGTGTGAACAGGAGCTGTGTTTTATCAACAAAGCAATTGCTGTCCTGATGAGGGATTGCAGAGATAACAGAAGCAGGAGAACATTCTTTTACTTCTTTCACTTCAGAGAATGCCCATAAAAACCACCAGCAGCAGCCTCTGACAGGGAGGAGACGTGAGAGAGTGCAGTGTACCACGCCGAGCAGATCATTCAGGTGATTATTTTTCTCTCTGCTCTGACTTTGCTGCGTATTGAAGAGAATACTTGTATCATTTCAGCTGTGAAACTCCTCTCTCCCAGCGGAGGCACCATGGACAAGGTAGTGGAACCTCCCAAAAATTCTAGGTCCTCCTGCTTGTCTTCCCAACAGTCTGCTAAACGTCCCTGGGCAGAGGTGTCTGGCTAGCTGCAGCAGGGCTACTGAGCAGGGAAATTCGTGTGCACACTGGCACACGCTCTGGAGAGCCACCCGTGTGCCTCCCTGTGTCCCAGCTGCCTTTGCCAGGCTGTCCCATGGCTGCAAAGGGCAGAGAAGGCAGGCATCCTCCTTGGGAGGGTCCTGCTTTCCTCCTTCGAGGGCTGGCAATTCTGGAGGCAGCTTGAGAGCACGATGCTCCCGTGAGAGGTGACAGGTCCTGGGAGTGCCCGGCAGCCCCAGGCTACTGCCATGAGCGAGAAATGCAGTTGTTTGTACAGTTGCTCTTCTCCAATCGCCATTTGTTTGCAGACATGTCACAGCAGATGCACCTCCCCACTACAACAGGTACTTGGACTCATTTGCAGCTGGCAGCAGTAAATGTAATCCAGCTAACCAAACACTCTGTTTATCAGAGTTGTCACAAAGATTTGTTAATTCCCATTGACAGAAGGGCTTCCAGGATAGTCTGTAATAAGGAAAGAGGAAGAACTTTTAATTTATAGACCAACAAGAATGTAATCCAGAGAATACTGAACCCTGCCCTTCACAAGCAGGTATTCAGCATTTAAAGGAACCCCGGGTGGAGGGCAGGCAGTGAGGAGGTGAGGAAGCAAGGCAGGGCTCGGGCAAGGCCCAGCTTTCTGAGATGGTTTTTTGGGGTTTCACCTCCAGGTGATGAATGTCTGGGGAGCAGCTGCCACTGCCCACTGAGGGCAAAGGTGGACACAGCACTCAGGGCTCCCCGCAGCACATGGGCCCCTGTCCAAGGAACCTGGGGGCAACTAGGTCCAGAACAGGAAAGGAGGTGGCTGTGCTCACAGCCCAGTGGGGACCGGCTGCCAGAGGAAGCTGCAGATACTGGAAGTTTCCATGAATTTTATAAACTGAGGAGTAGCTGTAGAGGCTTTGGGGAGCCAGGCTTACCCTGCTCTTTGCCCCCCAAGATGCCTCCTTGCAGCCTCCATTGGCTTTGGGTATGGGAAAGGGGGGCAGTTGGTTGTTTAAATTCTAATTCTGGCCTGGCCATAATTGATTGTTCCGTTCTTCATTATTTTATTATTTTTTTCCTAGTTTACAAATGATGCTATACATACACACACGTGCAATGTGCCAAATTCTGGGATAGACACGCATGCACCAAATACATAAATACACTCCAGAAACCACACCTGGGGCAGGATGAGGGAGGCTCAAACTTGCAATGCTGGTTTGAACCAAAGGATTGAACAGTCCTCTGAAAAAGAAAGTAGATGGACTTGAGGAAGACATTCAGGAAGAAATGGAAAAGGACGTTACTTAGTCATCACTGCCTTCTCACATCTCATGTCGTGAGAAGAAGCCCTTGGCCACTGCTGGGAAGAAGAAGTGAGGCCTGCAGGACCCCTGGCCTGTGCAGTGTGGCTGTGTCCCTGGGACTGGCAGCACACAGAGCGTGGAGCTGCCCCGTGCTGGGCTCCAGCCCACCTGGCTGGGTGCCTGCAGGATGCAGGATGGGCAGATAAGTAAGAAATGTTAGTGAGACCCATCTGTGCCTGTAAACAAACCAAAACCTCTTTACTGGGAGATTGGGGTGAAAAGCTGGGAGCAGGTTTCCCCAGTGTGTTTGGGTCTCAGGACAGAGTGCTGGTCAGAAGGCAGGTGGAAGGACCCTGTGAGAGGCTTCCCAGCTCACCCGTTGACTTGCTGTCTGTTCTGGGCCCGTTTCTCCAGCCTCTCTGTGCCTCAGTTTAGGCATTTGTAAAACAGCAACTGCCTCCTGCCGAAGCCTGTCACTAAACATAGCCCATTTGTGCTGGGAGAGTCACGTCGTGAGACAGAAGGCCCATCACACACTGCTGGGAGAGGGGACTCGATGAGTCACAGCACAGCACCAGCTCTGAAATTCATGAAATGCCTGAGTTCACAGTCAAAAAAATTCAACGTTTAAAACAAAAAACAAGAGAGGAAAATTCCTCCATGTCCTGTCTCTGGGGTAGCACCTCCTGGCCGTACCTGTCAGTGTCTGAAGCATGCAGCCAGCAGAGCCTGTCTGTTGGCAGCCAGGAGCTCTGTGCATGGGGACAGTCCTGTGTGCCTGCCTGGCAGGGCAGTTGTTGGCCTGTGGCAGGGCACAAGGCAGCATGAACAAACCTCTGCTACCAAAAATGAGGACATGAGGTTGGGGTCAGGAGAGCTGCGTTTCCCTGAAGAGCAGCCAGGGCTGGAGAAGCTGGCATCACTCCTCAGCAAGGTGCTCTTCACCCTTCGCCCATGCAAGGCAAAGGGAGGAGTTCAGTCTCCTCAGCTTGTGTATTCAGCCACTCAGTGCCAGCAGGCGAGGTGGCCGTGTCCCTGGGGACACTCCCTGGAATGCCCTTTGGGTCCCTGTTCCCAAGGGCTGATCCCCTTTGCATTTCAGGTGAATCACAGCCTTTGGTGCCTGGTGACAGCAGCACATCTTGTGGGCACAGACACACAATGTGATTCCCACCGTCAGTGCTTCCTCCTGGATAAACTCCAGATTGAGCATGTCCAAACCAGACCAAACATGCAATGAAAAGCAAACAAACCAAGCATCCAATAGTTTCGAACAACAGATAACAAAGCAACAGGAGAGACATTATCTGTTGAGAACTAGTGCCTGGAATTTGCCTGCCTATGTATTTATGTTTATACATGCAAGTTGGTGTATATATATGCACCTGGGCATATGCCTACTGCACATAGCTAGAGAACAGGAGGATAAAATGTTATACATGATAAGGCACATTAAGAAATGGAAAAACAACTCTGTACAGTGAAGGTTCTAAAAGTATTTTCAGCATTTCTTCAGTTAGCCAAAGAGCATCTTTCACATCTATCCCAAAGCAATAAAACAAATCAGACACTGATGCTTTCCCTTAGTGAACCTTCACCTGTGTAATAAAGAAGTGTCCTGAGTTTAGTAATAAAGATCACTCATCTGCCCTGTGTAAGTACAGTCAGTTCTCTCTTTTTTCATCTCAGACTGAGAGAGGAGAGTGAGAGGAGATGATCTGTTTGCAGAGAGGATGTTCTCAGGCCAGTGCAGCTCTCCAGCACCCACATCCCAGCCTGCCGAGATCTTCAGCTGCTGTAATGGGGCAAATCCTGGGTGATGCTGAAGCCCCCCAAAGACAGGTCTTTTGTGAGCAATAACTTTGAAAGCAGTGGCTCATTTTGGATTTTGGCCTATACTATATTCCATGCCAGAATCAGGATCTGATTTCAGGTGAGTTTAGAGCTGAATCCCTCTCCAGAACCCAGGAAATATTTTATCTTTACTATGAATACAAGCTTGGAAGGGCACTGATACATTTAAACACTTTTAGGACTGTTCTACAGGAGATCTAGTTGAGGAACTTCCACCTTCCCTACATCTGGCAGCCTCCTCCCACTGCACCCCGCTGCAGAAGGAAGTTCAGCGCTCTGCTTCAGAGAGAATTGACTCAAGGGTGACTTCAGCATGCCTGAGATCACCATGTTTGTAGATAATCTAAAAGGCAAACTCATGTCTTCAAGGTCAAAGACTGTCATAAGAGCTAAACCAACTCCCTAGAGTAAATCTGGCATGCCCTTGGTCTTTAGAGCCGACAGACTCCACTCCTCAGAGAGAACAAAGTCCTGGGCTGTAAATTAGCACTTCCCCAACATTTCCAGCACAAGGTTACAGCTGGTCACTAACGCATCTGTGCCTGCCCTCGGTGTTCTACATACCCATCTATTTAGGCTGCTCTGCATAATTTAAGAATTAAAACTAAACACTATGTTACCTACAGCCACATCATCTTAGATGAGCTTAAACAACTGTGAAATTCCTGTGATCTATTAAAAGCAACACTCAGTGCATGTATTAATCAACAGATGCTCAGTGGCTGTGCATCAGAAAACCGCAAGTGAGAAGCAGCCTGAACAGCCTCCTGCCAAAATTACTACTTTCCTTGTGACCAAGTCCTTGAAACACCAAGTGCACCACGATGCTGGAGAGGTGCTTGGCTTGGTTACCTCAGTGGCAGTAATGTGGACTGGCCCCTTCTCCCTGGAAACAACAGGTCAAACGAGCAGTGTTAGACAAGCAGTGATTTCCTGCCGATGAGTCAGGGATGAGACATGAAAATCACCGTCTCTTCCCACAGAACATTTGAGATGTTATAATTTGGTATCACCTGTGGTTACTTCATCCAGAGAGTGCTGGGGTGACCGCGTGTGCACAGTGGAAAGAAGACAGTTCAGGGTAGCAGACCAACTGCTACGTGCTGGTTGCTGCAATTTCCTGTTCTCACACAGCAGCCTGACCCAGCAGCTTTTGTTGCCTCCAAGTGCTCTGATGCTTCCCCTCCAGCAGGGCTCCCTGGGACCCTTGTTCTCCATCTACCTTTTTCCCTTTTTCTGTTTGTTTTTCCTTTTCCCTTCAGATCTTGGCTTTTGTGAGGTTCAGACCGGCGTTGTGTTTATGTTGCCAGGCCTCTACTTTCCTGGCTAAATCTTCCTCCCTTTCACGTCCCTTCCTGAATCCTTCCCACGGCTCCCAGACCCCATCTGTGGTTTCCCCTTGGCCAGGGCCAGCAGGCACAGTGAGGACAAGGTCAGTCACATCCTGAAGAGTTACATCTGTACTCATCCCTTTTCTGCACCAGTCCCTCATGATTAAAAGCACATGACAGCTACAAGGCCAGTAAAACAAAACAAGTGTGGAGCTTTCTGATCTCGCCTGTTGAAAGATTTAAGGAACAAAAACAACCCAAAAAACGAGGTTGAGGGCAAAGCCAAAACCAAAAAACCCCAAACAAAACAAAAGCAAAGAAATAGCAAAGAAAAGGCAGAGAAAAAGCAAACCAGAACAATTTCTGGCCTTCCTTCTTAGGCCAGATGACCTACTCATTATGCCAAACACAACTCAAGTGACTAGGAAAGAGAGTTTTAAGATTTTGCTTGTTCTGCACCACCTGGTACAGAACTGACCATTGCTCTGGTGACAAGGGCAGGAGCCCTTTGCCACGGGTGAGGATCACACAGGATCCAGCCCTGCCCTTTTCCCTGACCAGCACAGCTGCCATGGCTCTTCCACCACTGGCTGGTTGGATTTTAAAGCACCAAAATGGACACAGCTCCTCCTGCCTCAGCGCAGAGCAGGCACTGCTGTGAGGGAGGAGGAGCAGACCCCTGCCACGGCACCAGCTTTGAAGTGCAACAAGGCTGCTTCCAGCTGCACTTCCACGTGCTCTAAACGGTAATTTTCTCTGATTTCCAGGAGGACAGGACAAGGACCTGCCAGAGAGGACTGGGCTGCACAGCTGGGAAGCTTCTTCCTGTCCTGTGACCCAGAGCATGTACTGCATGGAGGAGAGAGGCACAATGGGCCCCACTGTCCTTCTCTGCCACAATCCCACCTCAATCCCTTTCAATATAGCTTCTGGCTTCCCAGACAAGCAAAGAAAAACTCCAAAAGTTATTATGAGCTAAAACCACACAAGTTTGTGGAAGACTAATATCTTCTTAGAGGCATTCTCAAGGGAAACACTGATGATTCACCTTTTAGTGACCAGCTACTTCCAGCCATCCTTGCCAAACTCTGAATTTCAGTTTTCAAAGAAAAAAAGGAAGATAGTATTCACAAGGAAATTTCCTGTTTCATCAGCTTAAGTGCATCTCATTCTGGATCAAGCTTCATTATTTATGGATGAAGTGTTCAAAATCTCTACTCCAGTATATCATGAAAACTGAGATCAAAAAGCAGAAGTGCCTGAGTTTCCGATGTGTTGGAGGCCTGCAGTGTGGCCATTTCCAAGTGGAGGGAGATGTGCACATCACTCTGGAAATCAGCTTGCACCACTTTGCAAAGTGCCAGTCTTGTTTCTCGCTGGCACCTGTGAGCTCTGAGTCACCCCATGAGCTGTGCCCCGGCTGGAGCCACGCGCTCTGTCCCGAATGCTACTGAGATGCAGAGAATGAGTTAAAGCAGATGGGGATTAGCAGACTGCAGATTGTCGGAAATTAGCCAGTGTGGAAAAAACCTTGGTCATAACTGTGGTAAGACTATCTAAGTAGGTCACCACAAAACCACATCAGATGGGCAAAGGAGGTGTAGGTTCAGTCTGTCTACATGAAACCAGACTTTCTGCAGCTCTGCCCTGCCAGTAACACTCAGAAAAACAGCTGCTGTCCTAGTCACTGCTTTTAAAAATTCAGGCATGCTCATACCTATTCAGGTGGCTTTCACTTTTATGTAAATGAGTGTCAGTCGTCATAAATCTGCAATTTCATTTGATAAAGTTCATGGCTGGTATTTCAGAGGGTCTTTAAAACAATCTGAAGTACTCAAATCAATAAGTGTGTTTGTACAACTCCCCTTTTATTTCCTGAGCTAGTTGGACCAGAAATGAACAGAAATGCATGTGATGCTGTTGTACGCTGTCCTGTGTCCCTGCCAGCCCAGCATCTCAAACTTGCAGTGGATGGATGGATGGATGGATGGATGGATGGATGGATGGATGGATGGATGGATGGATGGATGGATGGATGGATGGAT
>VZUI01036000.1:0-53205 GCA_013401135.1 Cettia cetti | reverse complement strand
GCCCGCTCTGCCCCGCGGCCGCGCCGCCCCCGCCGCGCCCGCCTCCGGGCCCGTGCCCGTGCCCGGCTTCCTCGCCAAGCTCTGGGCCTTGCTGGAGGATCCGGACAGCGACGACGTCATCTGCTGGAGCAGGGTGAGGTGGCCGCTCGGGCCCGTCCCGGGGAGGCCCGCGCGAAGGATTCGAGGGTGGTGGGGACGCCGGGCTGGGGCTGCGGAGCCCTGGGGGCGGGCGGTGGCGGAGGATCCCCGGCTGCCCGGAGCGTGCCCAGCCCGCCTCCCCGCCTCGTTTGCGGTGGTGCCGGCGGACCGGCGTTCGCGGGGCCGCGCCCGGGGTCGTGCCCGGGCCTTCCCCCGTTGCCCGTCCCCCGCGAGCGGCCCGCGGCGGCGGTGCTGGTGCAGCGGGACATCCCCGGGGGACAGTCCCGAATTCCCGGTCATCAGCTCCGAGTGGTGAGAGGACGCTGTCAGGAGCTATTAACTGTCCATTTTCCTTGCGGAGCGGAGACAGATGTGCCTCGCGGGCATAGGGCACGGACACACCGACCAGACACCCCAGACACGCACTGTGTTTATTTTCATTCCCAGTCATTTTTAAATCCGTAGGATTTTTCTACACTTTTTTTCCCAGTCCTTTGCCCTTTGCGAAGGCAAAGGTGAAAAGAAACACAGTATTTTTGTTCTGTTCATGAACGACATAAAAGTGATGCAAAAGCCTCTTCCTGTTTCCAGGAAGTTTGATCTTGAGCATATGATAAATCTGGCGCTGGTGGTGTCACACTTACCCCTGGTCACCACTGGGTTGTGTTGTCTGAACTTTCGGTAACTCAGCAACGTTACGTGGTTATTTTTAGTGATGACATAGCATGTACAATGGAAGAATCTTGTCAGGAGCTGGGTAGACTGATGAAGGGAGATGAAATCTCTTTAGTGGCATGAATTCCATTTGGCTTGTGCAATGCTTGTGTTTCCTGGGGACAAAGGGAGCAGGTTTTTAGAACAATTTTGCTTTGGATTAAGATCGATGTGTCAGGGCTTTAAGAAAATTCCCTGTTCAATAGAAGTGTTCTGTGTAATTTTGTCCTTGAATTCAAACTTTTTAGTTCAGTCCTAAGTATTCAGAAGTGTTCCCACAGACAGTTCACTTGTTAAAGTCTTTTGCTCTTCTCTGTTGTCAGAGCAGTCTCTGGTGATTTATGATCTTCACTTAAGAAAAAGACCTTAGAAAAGCTGTGCTTATTCACTAACTGCTACTTCTGCTTGTTTTCTAGAATGGCGAGAATTTCTGCATTCTGGATGAGCAGAGGTTTGCCAAGGAGCTGCTCCCCAAGTACTTCAAACACAACAATATCTCCAGCTTCATACGGCAGCTCAACATGTGTAAGCATCAGCAGTTCCTACACACTCTGCCAAATTCATAGCTGCTTGGCTTTGGTTTGGATTTCTTTAAACAAGCAAATGGACTTGGCAACTCTTTCATCCCTGAAAACTTGAGCTCAGGCCTTAAGTTTGCTTTGCAAAAGAAAAGACTGATGGTAGAGCTTGGATTAGTGTTTGATTTTGTGTTTTAGCTCCAAGTCCTTTTGAGTAACAGCTCTAAGGCTATATGTGCTGGTGCCTAAAGGTAGAGTGAGGTTCCCTGAGCTCCAGTGTTGTTCTTGCTGCAAATGTGTGTACACCCATACACCTAGAACATGAAAAAAAATTTGCCTGGATTTTGGGGCTACCACTGCTCTTGCCTGCCTTCCTGTGTTGGAACCAGATCATTCCCACTGATGGGCCAAGCTGGACTAGATTTCTCCTTTTTTTTTCTGCTCAACTTGTGAGCATCACTAGGCAGCGTTGCACAGCACATACACAGTGTGATCCTGCAGAGAGGGTGCAGTGAGGGTGGCTCAGGGGCACAGTGCAGCATACAGGGCTGCAGCAACCAACAGGAGTAACTACAGAAGCATCTGGGACCGGTGGAGGAACGAACAGCACAGGAGGTGCTGTTTTAGTTAGAATTTCAGACTGACAAGGAGGAGCTCTCTGTCCTTGCCCAGTAGGTTTGCCTGATCTCTCTAGCTAATGCATGTATAGGTTTTGTAAACTATAGCACAGATAGCAATCTGTTTAGTCTCTGGACAGAGTGTAGATGCTTGTGTTCCTGTTGTGTGCTTCTGTTTGTAAGATCCATCACTTAAGTGACAGAGGATAATCCAAGGAAACAATCGTCTCTTCTCTTATAGCCAGGATAAATGAAAAAAAAAAGCAAATATTCCTATGTAGATATACAGTGTAGTGGCAACCTCCTTTTCCTGCTGGATCTGTCCTGGCTTTCTAATAATAGTTGGAGTGCAATAATTGTGTTAAAACCTTGACTGAGGAGACACATGGATTGGCCTGTCAGCTGAATCATGCATCTACCCTGTGGTGTTTGAGCAGTGATGGAAATAGAACTGGCAATATCTTACTTTGTGCAGGCAGTCTAGTATGAAGAAGGTGCTCTGCTGCAGGTGTTTACATAGGCAGGCAAGGAACTAACTTCTCTGCCTTGCTTTATTCTGTAGACCATATGACAGCATTTGTTTTGATGTGTTGTTTTCAGGGATAAAAGGGAAAGTACCATTACTCTGCATTCACTGGGACATGGTTCTATTCAAGATGTAATAAATCTCATTTCTCACTAACTGTTGTGAAGGTTTGTACATGGCTGTGATGGTTTGGCCATGGCTGTCTTTCCCATGGACACACACTGGCCTCTGCAGTGCAGCTGCCTGTGCAGTCTGCCAAGGGCAGGCAGTGGTACTGTGGACATATTCTCTAGCTGTGAAAATCAGAGCAATGAAATCATGGAGCACCAAGAAAGGCTAACTTTGCTGTTTTTCAGAGTTTCTGCTCCAAGTAACTGTAGTGCAGTGAGCGTTTTGGTAGTATTGGACTTTTCCTAAGCTGTATGTATTTCGAGTCAGCTTGCAACTGTTGATTTCCTCTCCACAGATGGTTTCAGGAAGGTGATTGCTCTGGAGAATGGTATCATTACAGCAGAGAAAAGCTCAGTCATTGAGTTCCAGCACCCTTTCTTCAAGCAAGGGAAGGCACATTTACTGGAAAACATCAAGCGCAAGGTATAGTCTAAGCGCATATTTTCCTCACTTAGTTACTACAAGTGGCTTATCAGGAGCACATATGGGTGTTTCAAACACCCAGCAAATACCATGGGAACCAAGGTAACTCCCTCACAATGCCAGGACGGTGCTTGGCTGGGCCTGCCTGTGCCAGTGCTTAGACAAAACCTGCTCTGCTCTTGGTCGTGAACTGGGGTAGGACCATGTTCTGCATCATCAAACCGCAGCCTTTCTCCACAGAGTTCATATCCCTGGTTGCAGCTTAGTATGGTCTGCAGTTCTGTCAGCATCCCCAATTCCAAGAAAGGCACAAAGTGAAAGGAGCAAAAGAAAACATATTCCCATTTGACACCCATTAAAAATTAGCAAGGTCATCAGTAACCAGCTCATTTGGATGAGTTTGTGTAAATTATATTGCTCCTCCAAAACTGTTGCCTCTAAGCTACATCCTTATGAGCACTTTCTGCTTTTCTTCTGTACATTCAGGCCTTGTCTGACCTGTTTCTGCACAGACATTTAGCCTCTATTGGCACATTAGAGCCCATAATATCCTGAGGAAGAGAGTATCATGATACATCATATTGACATTTGAACAGCAGAATCTTTTCTCTGGTCTGTCATCAGGTGTGGCTGCATTGCCCAGGGCGATAAAAGCCCAGGGTAGGCTGGAGAGCCACAATTATGTTTGGATTGATTCTTGACTGAGCTGCCCCTGCTCGGAGCCAGAATCGATTGAGTGTCTCTGGCTCGGGCCTTGCTCCCCCCGCTGCTGTCACCATCGTGTCCCAGCCTGTATGCCTGGCAGGGCAGGTGCACGGTGATGTCAGGTGTGGCACCATGTGTCCCAGGGGTGGTGCCCTGGGTGGAGTGTTCTAGATGGAAAGACAAAAGCTCTGCTCAGTGCCAAGGACACTTGTATGAAGTATTGAATAGGTTAGTGAGAGATACTCTTTGTTGTACAGGAAATGTTGGTGATTTTTTCGCAAAACAGTCATTAATTTTCTTGCTCTTTTACTGCCTGCAATGGGACTGTATTCCAGTATTGGCTATAAACTGTATTTCAAGCCTCTGTCAGGACTGCAGGTTTGAATGCAGGTCTTGCTTTGCTTACTCCCTTTCACTTTTAGTTCTGCTGGTGCAAAGATGCCCTGTGTGTCTTCAAAGAATACCAGAATAGTTTGAGTTGGAAGGCAGCTTAGAGCTCATCTCATTCCACCCACTGCCATGGGCAGAGACACCTCCCACTAGACCAGGGTGCTCTAAGCCCCTTCCAACCAGGATTGGGACAGCCAGGTTTCCCTGGGCAGCCTGTGCCAGTCCCTCAGCACCCAAGGACTGGACACCGTCATTAGCCATCTGGGGACTCTGAAGAGCAGTTGCTTGTACTTGGGCAGAATTTATATTGGCTCTTGTGTTTTGGAGGCTAACTGGCTGCATTTGGAATTTCAACCCACTTCCTGCAACTTTTGGTTGTCTTGCCACAGAGAAGTGGTGTGCTGAAGAGAAATCAGACAGCCTTGATTTCCATTTGGGATACCCTGTGTACATTAGCATAAGTTATTAACTTACTAATGCAGCAAACAGCAAAGCATCTAGACTGCAGACAAGGAGGAGAACTGTCAGACCCTTCAATCCATCCTTTGCACCATGGGATTGTGTCAAGAAAGTAGTTAGTCATGTCTGAGAAGTGATTGCACAACAGCTGTGGTCTGTTCCAGCACAAAGGGATGGGATGTTATTTGTAACACCATAGGTTCATTTCTGAGCATTCCGCTCCCCTTTGGAAGACAAGATGTGTGATCCAACCTGCACAGAAGTTACCTCACACCTCAGCAGGCCAATCCCACATTGGTGCTTTCACCTCCCCCTTGGAATCCACATGAGATGCTTTCACACCCTCCTTGGAATTTAGCAGAGTAACAAGAAAACTCCCAGCAGGGTGTAGATTGGGAGGGACACTGGTACAACTCCATGTGGCTCAATTACAGTCAATATTTGGCAAAATGATGTTCATAATTATGCCCACAAAACCTAGATGTGTCATTCAGACACGTTCATGTCATGGCTTTTTCAAAATCCTGAATTGTGTTGCAGCCAACAATGTTTGTGCTGCAGAGAGAGTTGCTGAAGGAACTGGACGATGTTTAATATAGTAGTGCAGGAAGGAGATAGTGAGCTTTTTGCTCTCTGATGGCTCTTCCAGCATCTTTTGAAGTATCAGCATTCATGGATTGTGCTGTGAGCAGAGGAGCAGTTTGGATTCTTCTTTCTGCAGACAAGTCTCCATAAGTTTGGAATATCACTGAACAGAGAGGTGGTAGAGGAAACACCAATAGGGGAGTCTGCAATTCAACTGGTGCGGGATAAATTTTCAGATTGAGTAGGAAGCATCTAAGTAGTCATTTCCATCTCCCAATAACTTAATGGAAATTTGTTACTCCTTTGCTGGCAGATTTACCCACACCTAGAAGGAATATGATCATCTTGTTCTTCCACTGTCAGCTGTGGGCTGTTTTTGGCTGGTGCTCGCTCTGTGACACTAGAGGGCAAACTGTCACCAGGCCTGCAGAGAGCCCCAAGGGAAAGCCCTTTGCAGTCAGTGGTTTTTATTTTGGATAACAGTCATGAATCTACTGTCCCCAGGTACGAAGTGCTAATCTTATGTTTTTATTGTCATCTTTTTTTTCATACAGTGCAGCCCATCCTGAGGATTATCACCTGTAGCAGTTATGGTGTTTTGTGCCATGTAAGAATTGCAGCCTTACCTGGATTTTTAGTAGGACTTGTTCCTGCCTTGCAGGCTAATTTCACTCTCCCTGCAGCAAGGAGTATGCACTGTTTTCAGTAAAGCATGTGTACCTGTTCTAGGTGTCTGCAGTGAGAACTGAGGATCTCAAGGTCTGCACAGAGGATCTGCACAAAGTCCTGTCTGAGGTGCAAGAGATGAGAGAGCAGCAGAACAACATGGATGTCAGGCTGGCTAACATGAAGAGGTAGACTCGGCTGTTTCGGGGTGCTTGTGCTTTGAATGTTGCTTGTATCTGATGGAGATTGGCTAAATATGGGTTTCATTTGAACTGGAAACAGGTGAAGCTATATGTTTTTCCTAAGAATGCCCATTCCACCCCACACAACATTCTGAATCTTGTTTGGTTTTGTATTTCAGTTACAGACTGGAGATTAACACTGGGAGTTTGTTGGCTCCCTTGAGATTTCACTCTGGTTGCCAGCACCTTTAGTAATTTTTTAGGTCAACAAGAGCATTTAATTTTTTGAATACAAACATGGTTAGATGCAGTGAGGGACAATTGGTACTTTGTTTTCTTTCTAACTGGAAGTGGACTTTGCACATCCTCATCTCTGTTCTCTTAGATCCCTTTCATATAGGCACTGGTAATTCATTCAGGTCATTGGTGTGCCAGCAGATATCAACCAGAGTTCAGGAGCTACTTTTTTCTCTCTGTTCCTTAAAAAAAACCAACAAGTCCCTTGAGCACCGCCTTTAGATCTGTCCCAAGGCTGTCAGTGTTTGGAAACAGGCTGAGTGTAACATGAAGTCCTTATTCAACAGCTTTGAGGCTTTGAAGGAATACCTCAGATCAAGATTATTGGCGGAGCCGCAGAGGATGAGGGTGTCCTTATTGAGTGTTTGTTGCTGCTGATGGAAAATGGAGTTAAGTTAACCTAGAGTTTATGCTAGTGATTGAATTAACTGAGGGTTAGTTATCCACAGAGGGAATGTTGCCATTGGTTCTGCAAGGTACTCTAAAAGTTTGAAAGCTGTAAAACTAGAGCATATAAAGTAAACTCTGTTCATCCTCTGTCTTCTGATTTATTCTGCATTGCAGAGAAAATAAGGCCCTGTGGAAAGAAGTGGCAGTTCTAAGGCAGAAGCACAGTCAACAACAGAAGCTGCTGTCTAAGGTACCATTGCAGCATCTTCAGTGCTACCATCCTTATTCCTGCCTCTGTGATACTTCATGGCATTCTTTGCTTATGTAGAATGACAAATGACACAGAGCTGAACAGGCTGTATTAATACAGCATAAAGAAAATGTTCACAGTTCCAGAGTGTCCCAGAAGTAGCACAGTAAAAAACCACGAGCAAAGCACTAAGGAAAAGTCATAGTAGGATGTCAGTGTGTGGAGACAGTGCATGGTAACAGGAGTCCAGAACTTGAGAGATTGCAGGCACATGGAATGGAGTCTGTCAAAGATCTTGGACCAGGATACACTTAGACCACTTGGGAAGTAAACTTGGAATGCAGAAACTGTAGGAGCTTGCACGCTTGAAGAGAATTTCTCTGGTTTATTCCTCAGCTGTTTCTGGTCTGGAATCCTCTAGTGACTTGTGCTGTTATATTGCATTAAAAAAAAAAAAAAAACCAACTGTGCACGTGGGCTAATTCTTCTGTGCAGTCTGTAACTCTTGCTTTGTTCTTTAAGATACAATTGCAAATGGATTTTTAAAATACCTGTTAATTACTGTCATGTAACTATATCATTTTATAGAAAAATCTTAATTAAGAATTTAATGTTAGGATTGTTATGCTGACCACTTGGTTTTGGTTTTCTTTTGTTTTTCCTTTTTAGATTCTTCAATTTATACTAAGTCTGATGCGAGGAAATTACATAGTTGGGGTCAAAAGAAAAAGGTAATTACTTGATAGGTCCCAGATCAGTGTCAGATGTGAATTGTAGGGATAAATCAGTTTCTATTGTGTGACAGGTATTTTCATCACTGGTATATTCAAACTTGAGAAAGCTGATGAAAGTTCAGTGAAGCACAAAATAAGTATTTCCTCCTTATCACTAAAATGGGTGGGAAGAGAATATTCTATATGTTTTCAATTCCAAAGGGCACAGTTATCAGAAGTGGTAAATCTCAAAACATGTACATGTCACTGACTTCTTCCAAACCACAGTTGCGTGTGTAGTACAGGCTGCCTGCAGTACTCTTCATGACTCCCCCCAAAAGCCAGGCTTCTTGGGAGGGCAAGAATGACTACCATTACTGCCTGTCTTTGGCACTGCTGCAGCTCTTCCCTCTGGCAGTCAGGATGTGCTAAAGCTGTGCTTTGTCTCAGGTCTCTCACAGATGCTGCAGGTGCCTCACCTTCCAAGTACAGTCGTCAGTATGTCCGCATCCCTGTGGAGAGTGGCCAAGCTGTAAGTCTCCCCAGGGACAGAGGCAGTGGGTTGGACAGGATGATACACAGTGATATCAGTCTTCCTTATAGCTACAAATACCCTAACCTGGTAATCAAATGCTCTCCCTTTTGTAATGGGCAGCTTTAGAGCAACACTCTGGCTGTAAAATCATACAAATCAGTGCAACTGGTCACAGATGAAATGTGAACAGGAAAGAGAAGCTGTAAGCGGAATGGGGCTTCAGTATGAAAAAAGAAAAGGTCAGAGCCTACTATTTACTCATTCTGTGCTGTATCTGCAGATGGCTTTTTCTGAACATAATGCAGATGAAGAGGATGGAAATGGTTCAGGTCTGATAATCCGAGATATCACTGACACCCTGGAAAATGCCACCAATGGCCTCCTTGCTGTGGCACACACAAGTGGCAGAGCCAGGTATGGCCAAAGTATATGAAGTATTTATGCCTGGGTTGTTAGCTGGGTAGTTATGTTAATGCTGGCAATCCATCTGGACTTTGGGAAACAGAATGTCTCTCTGAATATCCATTTGTAAACAGGCGTGTTGTAGGCTCTCCTTCTACAGCATGTAGCCATGTCATTGTCAGAACTCGTGTCTCTTCAGGAGTCTGTAGAGGCCCCTCAGGCTGATGGGCTTTGCAGATTTAATTTGCTGAGGCTTTTCTGTCTGTTCAATGAATTAACACATACTTGACTTTTCAACTGAACAGGGACCTGAATGCATGTATAGGTTTCTAATAATTCAAAATGTATGCAGATTGCTAACAAATCAAGATGTATAATTTTATCTCGAGTTGCAATATTGCTCTCACTAAGCATATCCTAGGGAAGACATTCTCTGTGTGGCAGCAGATTTTACTGAAAACCCAGAGTGAGATATGGACTGATTTGGAATCTTTTCTTTCCAGAGTCTGTCTGTTAGGAGTTTCCCTCCTGCCTAATTCCTTTACACTATATTACTGCTTTGTGCCTGGGAAAAAGAGATATTTTGCTCTAATACATGGTCTCTGTATAAGTTGTAGTAAGAGATTCTTCATCTGCCACTTGGTTGCTTTTTCTAAAGACCAGTTTGTTACTTGAATCCTTAACTGGCCTAATCTTACTATGATTTGGGATACTAAACCTGAAATGAATGGTAATGCAGTTGATAAATTCTCCTGTGTATTGTTTCTGTTTGGGTCACATTTTAGAGAGCCACAGGCAGCTCTGGATCCCAGCTTACCTCTTTGTCAAGTATCACAGCCAAGTGAGTTAAACTGTGCAGAACCTGTCCCATCAGTTCCTATAAACGATGTCAGCAAATCCGGAGAAATAGGCATGGCTGCTGTGGAGCTCCACACTGCACAGCCAAATGCTCCAGAGGACCCCGTGTCAGTAATTGACTCCATCTTAAATGAGAACAACTCTGGAAACCAAAATGATCCTTTGCTGGACAGGTATTGACTTGTTTCTGAGAAGTGTTATGCTGTTGTTACCTTGTAGGATCCTCTCAGAGTTTTGGAGGGTGCGTTGTTCAGCAGAACATAGGGAATTAGCTTTTGAATTGTCATTGACAAAGTGAATTCTCTGCATCTTTGTTACCAGGGCTTCAAAAAGCCAAGTGTTGGCATCACACATTGAAAAAAGGCAAATATCCCTCCCAGGTTATATGGTAACACATGTGCCTGACTGCTGGTGCATCCATCAGTGTGTCCCATCATCCCACTGCTGTCGTTGCCACGTGCTGCCGAGCAGCAGGTGCAGGGCCACTGATCTTGGGCTGGCATTTGTGGGCATGTTGTTCCTGAGACCTGTGGGTTGTCCTGGTGGTCATCTCACTGTTCTTTCCTTCTCTGCCCCTCATTTGTTCAAAGCTGTTTCCCGTGTGCCCTGTCAGATCACACAGCCCTGGGTCAGGGTGCAGGCTGTGGGTTCCTGCCCCACTGTGGCTGCAGGAGAGCTGTATTGAGGACAAAGCTTTAACCCTTGCTCCTACAGCTCTTCTGCTGTGGTCAGCAGCAGGTAGGAGGGTCTGGGATGGTGTCCAGCACTCATATGGTCTGAAGGCTCTGCTGTATCTTTCCTCCTGGGCACTGTGGGATGTGGGGCAGTGCCTTGGAACTGCCCATTCCTCAGTGCAGGGAATTCAGTTCAGGGGCACTTCATGGCATAGTAAGACATGCAATGTGAGCATTGTGCCTGCAGCTGCCTTCTCAGGTTCTTCACTGTCCCTCATGTCCTGCCCACTGTCCCTGGAAACACGTCCAGTTTGGCAACAAGCCGATACTTCAAAGCAGGTAGAGTTCCTTCAGGCCCAGATTATTTCCAGCCTTTTGCTTATCATTTATTGTCCCAGGGCAAAGCCATCAGACCATTGTTTAAACAGATACTGGTGTACAGACTGGGATCTGAGAACATTCACCAGATACTAAAATGAGGAAGTAGGTATGGACAGAGGAACTGCTTTTTGACCTGGTAACTGTAGTTGTGCTTGCTCTTCAGGTAGTCTTGCTTGTTCCTGTGCGTCAAAGAGCTGGAGTGAAAGGTGATACAGGAATGCAGTTTCATCCATTTGGCTATTCTGGATTGTAGGCTGGCTGCCCTGTGGGGCAAGAGAAGGCCCTGCCTGCTTCCTGTGCCTTACAGTGCTATGTAAATTTGTCTTTTTAGAGAGGAAATTCAGGATTTTCTGAACTGCATCGATGCCAGCCTTGAAGAGCTCCAAGCAATGCTGTCAGGGAAGCAGTACAACTTCGGTGCCGAAGCGTTCAGCGATGTGAGTGTCTTCTCACTATTTCTGAGAAATACTCAGAATTCATGCTCGGGTTGTGTCATGAAATGCAGCTAGTTTATTCCATGTTGTAATGGGTAAGAGTTGGGAACATCTTGAAAATAGTTACAAAATGATTCATAGGTATTCACAGTGTACAGGGCAATCCTGGGAGCCTTTCCCAGGTCATACAGGATTCCTGTACTACAGAACTGAAAAGGGGAAAAAAAAGGGAAACAATTTGCCTCACTTCTCCTTATCAAGCCTAATCACATTCTGACTGCGCATTTGATTCAACTGGATGATATGGATAATGTGGAGTGAAACCTAGCTGTTCCTGGAATCACTGGGAAACAGAGTAACCTTTTCCCCTCCTGTGACTTCAGTTTACTGCTACAGCTGGAAGCTCCCAGCTGAAGGCCCATGGAGATGTCACTGTCCCCATGCTTCAGTGGAAGGAGCAGCACACTGGGTCCTGCAGTCCTTTTAGGAGCTCTCCGCAGTTTTATTTGAAAAACTTTATTAGTTGACATATGGTCTGGTTTTATTTCAGACATTTAATCCGGAGCTGCCAGCCCTGGATATGAGCTTGATGGAAACTCCCCCTGGTATTGAAAATGTAAGAGTAAGATTTACTTCTGTGGTGGGGAGGGTGAATGTGATGCTGGGAGTTGAATCTTGCTTGATGCTACTCAAGGGTGGGAACAGGGTTGATGGCACAGGGTGACATCTTGTTCATCTCATCCAGCTCACTCCAGGGTTTCAATTATCAGTGTTGGAATTTAAGAGGGATCTCAAGGTAGTTTCCAGTCCTACATTTGTAGTGCAGTCATACACTTGAAATGCCTGTCTGAAGACTGAAGGAAAAGTACTAAATGAAAATTGTAATACAATATACTGTAGTTGTTCTGAACATGGCTCTGTGGGATTCCCTCAGATGATACACAGAAGTTCAGCATAAACTTACTTCTCTTGGTCCAGTTCCTAAAATTGATTCATACTACTAAAAAAAAGATACCCTTGCAATGTTGTTTTTGTTGTAGTCCTGAAATAATATTTAAACTAGGATTTCCTAGTAGGAAGAGCTTTGACTACAACTGATGTAAAATGCAGCTGTGTTTGAGCAGTGCCTGCAAAATTCAATTACATGATGAAATCATGTTTAGCTGTTACCCAACAAGACCAATTATAATAAAACTTCTAGTTTGGAAGGTAAAATAATACTAGTTTGCTAGTATTTGTCAGAAGCTTGTTTTGTTTAGTAAGTTAAGTTTGTCTGTATTTCACTGTGCCTCCTTCTGAGAGCTCCTGTGTGCAAGCCTTCATGTGCAGCAACAGGCTCATTGTTCAGTTGCTCCATCTCTCTTCCCTCTTCCTTTCACATCTAATTCTGTTAACCACTCAGTAAAGACTTCCATTTTGTTGTTGTTAAGCATTCTGTCATAACTCTGTCTACTTTGTTTCAGATGGCAAACTTGGCAGAGAGCGCTGAAGGTCTGGGAGCAAGTGAGAGGGAAACAGCAGGAAGCAAAGGTGAGCAGGAAGGAACACAATGCTGTGGCAGCTCCACACTCTTTGAAAACTATATCAAAATGGAATTGTTGTAGCCTATAATACCTCCTTCTTTGGTCTGGTCTTAAGCTTTTTGTGAAGACTGTGATGTTTCACTGATCTTGAAGCTGTTCCTCAGTCTTAAAAGGCCCATCCTGTGCCCTGTGGTTTTCCACATAGAAAACATGGGTCCCACCCTGTGTCCCTTTTCACATGGAAATGCGAAACGAGTGCCACAGTGGGGAGCAGAACTACAAATGCCCTTGTGGCAGTATCTCCTACAGAGGCTATGATCCCCCCAAAGGCAGAGCTGCTCAGGTTACCACTGCAGTGCTGCCATTGCATGCTGTAAGAGTCAGGGCCTTGGAGTGGGCTTCAGGCACTGATGTTTCCAGGCACAGGTTTCCTTGACTTGAATAAGAGCCTTCAGTTGGTGAAACAGTTTGAACTGTGTTTTTCCCTCAGATATGCAGCTGATCCAGTACAGGGCCAACCCTCTGCTTTCCTTATTTGAAGAGCTGCCTTCAGGTGAAGCTGCAGGGAAGGTGGATGATCCAAAAGACTTTCTGCTGCCTCCCCTGGAGGAGAAACCTGCTCTCCAGCCTCCATCAGCCAGTGGAACCGTTGTGCCACTTGCAGCTCCAGCAAGCCAGGCCGAGCCTCTGGACACTCTGGGAATGGGTGATCCACCGCTCCTCCCAGAAGATGGGAATGGAGAGTATAAACTGTTTCCACTCCTGCTTCTCAGTCCTGTTGCTAACTTCATAGATGAGGCCTCCGAGATAGAAATTTCTTGAACTCATAGAACATCTGTAGCCAGCTTAATGCTATGGAATAACCACCAAAGGAGTGGAGCAGCAAAAGTTGTGAGCTCGGTCCTCTCCTGCTTCCTGGGGACCCTGCTCTGCACAGACTAATGGAAGTTCTCTTGCTGCAAGCAGGGAGCACATCTGGGAGAGCTGAACAGAAGCTCAACAACATCAAGAGCTGGTGGAGCGAGGGCACCAGACAGAGGGGAAGAACAACAACCCTGTAAACATACCACAGTATATTCCATAACTTTTTATCCAATATTCTTATTGCAAGAGGAAATCTGTTTGTATCCTGTTTGTAAAGTTTGGCTGGTTATTTTTTGTTGGGGGGGTGGTGTTTGTTTTTATTAGCTGGTTAGTAATGTGATGTGTAATATTTTAAACCTGGGTTTTACTGTTCGGAGAGCCTGCTTCAACAGGTGGCTTGCCTACTGTTTGGATTTGTTTTTAAATTTTGTTTTTAATTTGACAGATCTTTTTTGATAGTTACTGGCTACAATTGTTTGCATCTGCTTAGATTACTTTCGTACTCCTAGATTTGTTCCTAGGTATAGGGAACATTTTTCCTATGGAAAATGACATTTAACTGTGGAGTATTATTTTTTAACATGCTAGCACACATCCATTGCCCTGGATTGTAGGAGTTGTGGTAGGAAGTGCTTGCCCCCCTGTGTAGCGCTGATTTCTCATGCACATTGCATGGCAGTTTGGGGGTAACCTGCCCCCAGTTCACAGGTTGTGTGTCCTTGGAGATGATCAGTAGGACTGATTCATGTTTAGCAAAAGCCTGCAGGTGTCCCTAAAATGAGAAGGGGAGCCCTGGGGTGCCTTGCACTGACACAGGGTGTCACATCAAGATATCTCTGCTGGTAGCAGCTATTGTTCCCCTACCCCTGTATGGACACCAGGTTTCACGCTGCAGTTTCTGCCCATGGAATCTTAAAGCCAAATTAATCCTGATGCATCTGAGTCTTTTGACAATGAATTACATAAGCTAGTATCTAGTTCACCAAAAAGTCTTTCCCAAAACTTTCTTTTGGCACTGTTTCCCAAGTTCTCTGAGCAGCTGCACTGTGGAGCCCAGCCCCAGTGTCAGTGGAGCAGCAAGTTGCGTGCTAGTCCCAAGCATGTCACAGCTTCACTAGCTGACATAAACCTGCTATGTGCTGAAGTGACAGTGAACTGCTGGGGCTGCAAGAGACTTGGATGCAGGTAGAAACCCCTTTGGATAATATCACCTGATATTTCCTACCAGCACAGTTTTCCCATTTTAGGAATTCCGGCTACCCACAGGCTTCGTTCTCTCTAATGTTCCTGAACTAGTAAGTGCTGACCTCTTCTATATTCAAGAATCCAAGGTAGATATTCTGAAGCCTGCTAGATAATGCATGTTACCTGTGCTGGCCCAACTTGATTGGATTTGTGCTTCACTGTCAAATCTCTTGAGTTGCAGAGGAAGGTCCTGCTCCTGAGTGTGTAACACCTTCAGTGTAATTTTATTTCTGTGCTTCTGTACCTACCTCGTGACCCTTCTCATTTCCATCTTTTGAATTGCCTTTTTGTCAAGTTTGTCTTATTCAAGCCTTCACAGTCTTTCTTTTGCTGACTTGTTGAGGCCAAGGGCTGAATAGTCTCAAGTTTTCATGAGCTGGGGGGAGAGGGGAACGTGAGCATGTTGTATCTTTCCCAGGCCAGGTTTGGTTTGTTAATTGCTTACCAAAGGCTACAGTTTTGCCAGGAGTGAATCAGTGAAAAACAGGATTTTCTGGTGTGCTGTTTAACAGCACCATGCAGACAACATAGTTCTTTGGGAGGTTGATCTGCATCTCTGACTTCCTGCGCTGGTTAGACTGTGATTTTTGTCATGGATTAGTGTCAAGTTCCTCCTTCTCAGAGTCCTCTCCCCTCAGCACAGCTCACTGTCAGATACTGGGTCTGAGTGCATCATGGGTTTTTAATACACTTTCTCTCTTAAGAAGTTAAGAAACCAAGGCTTAAGAAAACGGAAAAAAAAAAGTTTGTGCATCTGTGTGTCTGGTTTATGTACAGGTCCAGGAAAAGTATTTGTGCAACTTTGCTAGGAAAGGTTGCAATGGAAAGGGGAAGACTGAATAACAGAAAAAAAAAAAAAAAAAGCTGAAGTAATTAAATGCAAGAATTGCAAAAAGATTACTGTGTTTCTTGTACATTCTTTCTGTCTGTGCCAATGTTTCCCAAACCTGTTTACTGATTTTTCCAGAATTAAGAGCTTTCATGCTCCTGGGGTGTGGTTTCATGATGCAGCTGCTGATGATTCCTGAGTAACTAGGGTGATGAGGAAAGCCTAGTGTCTGTTTCTGGGGCCTGGGAGAACAGCACCTTTTTTCCAAAAAGGTTGATGTGAAAGCTCAAAATACTGCATGTGCCTAAAAATACACCAGATATAGTGCACACGTTCTCCATAGACTCCAGTAGGAAAGGCCCTCAGTTCCATAAGGTATGGATGAAAATATTCACTGGAGATAATAGAAAGAAATGGAACAGCCCAGATCATCTGTAGCATCAGGCAGACCCCAGATCTGGCACCCTGTGCAGACTCTGCCCATGGCAACTGGCACCATGGGCATTACAGTTTCTGTGGGATTTTCCTAGAAGTAAGGAACTGTTCCTTTCCACTGACAAGAAAAAGGATCTTTATACAGAACTTGCTGCCCTTCAGGATAAGGACACAGCAGTGGAGTTGGGACGTGGAGCTAATGGAAAGACTCCTCTGCTGTGACAAGCTGGCTCAGTTTGCAGCCCAATGCTCCTCCAGTGCAGTGCAGCTGCTCCCCAGCCTGTGCCCGAGGCCAGTGGCCAGGCAGTGGGTCCCCAGTCCCCACGTGCCAGCCTGGGTGGGGGCACTGCCCCACTGCAGCCTGAGACGTCACCAGTTTGTTACCCGTGACCACAGGGGCCTGGCTGCAGCAGCAGCTTCCTTCCTTCTCCAGCATCAGTGCACATGGCTGCTGCCTGGCTCCTTGGCTTTATCACTGTGTCTGGGGAGGAAAGATTGCTCTCCCTTATCGTTTATGTGCTGGGAATCCACAGAACACTCCCAGGCGTGGCGAGTGCAGACTGAGACAGTGCCAAGTGCCCCTTGCATGTTCCTTTCAGATCTGCTTTTGCACTGTTCCAACACAGCCCTCCCCACACCGACTGTGGAAGCCTTGCCACCAGCTCATATCTCCGGTGTGCTTACTAACAGCATTTCTAGAATACAAGAAAAACTGATTTTGCTCTGTCTCTCCGGGGCTGTGTGATGCCGCCTCATCCATCCATGCTCAGAATGTTTTGTTGTCTCCTCAAACAAGACTCTTGTTTTGAAAAGCAGCATCATGGTATCACAGATGCCCAAAGCAGAAACAAGGGATTGCTGCCAGTCCCCTTAGGTACAGGTGCCTGCTGCTACTGTTCTCACTTGTATAAAGAACAAGACTTTTCCTGCCACTGTTCCCCCAACCAACAGGGTAAATGTAAATATGTGAGTAAATACCTACACATATTTTTTAGTCACACAGTTTGAGTTTCAACTTCCTGGTTGGTCCAGATGCCACTAGTGATACATTCCTGTTTTCATCCCAGCCAGCAATCAAGCCCCACACAGCCATCACTCACTCTCCCATAAGTGGGATTGTGGAATGAATTGGAAGGGTAAAAACTGGAAAACTCTTGGGTTGAGACAGACAGATTAATAATCTGTCTGCAAAATCTGGCACACAAGCAAGGAAAAACAAAGGATTCATTCACTGCTTCCCAGGGGCAGACAGGTGTTCAGCCACCTCCAGGAGAGCAGAGCCCTGTTGTGTACGGGTGACTTGGGAAGACAAACACCATCACTCCTTCTTCCCCCAGCTTTATATCCTGAGCATGATGTCATGTGGTATGGTCAGCTGGGGTCACCTGTCCTGGCTGTGTCCCCTCCCCATCTCCTGTGTACCCCCGCCCCCTCACCAGCATGGCTGTACAAAAAGAAGAAAAGGACCTGGCTCTAGGTAAATGGTGATCAGCAATAACCAAAACATTTCTATATTGTCAAACTTGTGTTCAGCACAAATTCAAAACGTAACCCCATATTAGCCACTGTGAAGACAATTCTACCCCAGCCAAACCATTGTCTTTAATTTAGTTCAATGTAGGCTTCTACCCTCCTCCAGCAAATTCTGTTCCCTGCAGAGGAGTTCCAATGATTAGACCTTAACGTGGTCTTTTCCTTCTTTGAACCAAGAGGTACATGAACACTGCAGTCCACAGCAGCTTTTCCTGCTTCTCCCTATCCCTGTGGCTGCAGGCTGGAGTGGCATCTCATGGGATATTTCTGATAAAAGAATACAGGACCACAATGGAGGATCCCACTGTGCCACTGCAGACCCAAATCATGTCTCACTATCACTATCTGGCTGTGTCCAGAGCAGGGACTGGGATTTGGCTGACTGCATTGAATTAGTCTGTTTACTTGCATTTGAGAACGGGATGTTGAATTTGGGCGTAACAACAGCAAAGGCTCATTTCAGTTCAGCTGAATGCAATGAAGAAGAAGAGATACTTTTACTGGAGCAGAAGAAAAATTGAGAGCTGTAGAAAAGAGTAAAAGGCAGTAAAATCCCTTGAAAGGGTTCTTTCAGTAGAAAAAATACTTTTTTTAGACAGGGATTTTAGATACTTCTTTTAGACAGTGCTCAGTTACAGAATTATAGAGATTAACTATAGCATTTAATGTAATATGTAATTACAGTTAAGAAACCATGATTTCATGGTCTCAAGGATTTCTACTTTGACAAGTTCTTCTTTTTCTCTCTGGGTATCTCCATGTTCACCTGTTTCCCAATTAACCAATTAAACCAAGCAGCTAAATTGCTTTGTGAAAGGAAGAATCTTGCTGTGAGATGCAGTAGGATTGGTGGTCTAGATGTTTGCAGCTCCTGGAAAACCTTTGGCTTTAAATTTGTATATCTAAATTCCTTCTCTCTTTAATGTGGTAGAGTGCTATAGAATATTTCAGTTGAAAGAGGCCTACAACAGTAATCTGTTTTGCACTGGTAATGTAAAGATTTAAGGAGTTTTATGAACCTGCACTTAAAGCATAGTGTTGGGTGTCACAGAGACGGGTGAGAAAGTGAGGACCTGGATGTTTCGGCTCCTTAAGAGTTTTCTCTCAGACCTGTGTGTGTGCAATTGCATGTTAAAGCTTATTTGTCAGCAAGCAACACAAGGAGGAAAAGAAGAAGAAATAATTACCTAGGAATCAAAAGAAATAAAGGAAAAAAAAACCCAAAAAAACAAAACAGAAGGGGTAAAAACATGCTCAGCAGAAAATATGAAATAGCATAGAAATATTTTTTAAACTTTCCTCTTTTCACCCTTCCTTAGGGTTTCCGCTCTGCCCACGCCTCTGACAGTGGTCACTGAGACACTTGTTTTCTGATAAAGAGGAAGGAAAAACCACCAGCTGTTGTCTTGGACGCTCAGTGACAGAGTGAACCCAGGCAGAGAAGTGTTCCTGATTTACCCCAGCTTGGGGAACGCGGACCAGTCTGGCTGGAGAGGGAGCAGCTGTGCCCCCAGGAAGGATGGGAACGGTGCTGCGAGCAGCCGTGCTCGTGAGCTCCCTTCTCCACTGCAGCGGTGAGTCTGGGCTGGGCAAGGGCCCCTGCCCTGTGCTGTCTCTGTGTGCTTGGCAGGGGCAGCTGCGTTTTGGGAAGAGCTTATATTCAGTCCTCAGAGTGAGAGAAATGTATTGGGACAAGGCAATGGTCCTCATTTTTACAGGAAAAAGAGTTTTAGGTTTCTTTACCCAGTGGTTTCAGTTTCTCATGTTCAGCTTAGGCTGAGAGAATGATGTTTCAGAAAGACAAATAGGTAGCAGGGGAGGAAAGTCTTTGCTCTTCCTCAGAAGCCCCAAGGGTGATGTCAGGAGCAGACACTGGCTGAGACCAGCGAGCTGCAACTTGGACTTTAGACCAACTCCTTCCCTCAAGGCCTAAGTTACCCAGTAACTCTGCCCCTGTGCTCTACTCAGTGCTGGTGGTGGCAGGAAAGCACCAGACAGAGCAGGAGAGCCAGGCTGCACACATGGCAGGAGTCAGTGCTCCTGGCCATCAGCCACCTCCCACCCATCTGCCTCATGCCACACTGATTTTTGGTTAACCCACCCCTGAGCAGCCCAACCCTCACACCCCACTGATTGCTTGTGTTTCTCATCTGGTGGGTTCTCTTTGCCAACACTCTTGCCATGGTTTCACAACATGGGTGTTGCCTTCACCCTGGCTGCTCTGTGGCTTAATTTTCATCCTTTCTTCCTGCAGCTTTTCTGGACTTGAGTGGCCCCAGTGAGATCAAAGGTGTCTGGAAGGACTCTATCACTCTGCCTTGTGCCTATGTGCCTGTGGAGGACCTTGTGCAGCAAACCCTCAGCTGGACTGTGGTACATGACAAGGGTTCAGGCACCATCCTTCGGAGGGATGGCTCCGGTGACCATGTTCTCCTGTCTGAGTACAGGGACAGAGTCAACGTCCCAAAGGATGCCCCAGGAAATGTGTCCCTCCACATCCTGAACCTGGAGATCTCTGACAGAGGAAGCTACACCTGCCAGGTCACCTGGAGAGACAGCAACAACAGCCTGATAGCAAAGGAGATCACCATCAAAGTGGAGGTGGTTAAAGGTAAACGCAAGAAGGAGACTGTTTAGGAGGGAAAGGCTTGGCTCAGGAAGGCTTTTGGGAATTAGAGCAGGTAGTGAGTGACTGCATATTTCCATGCAGAAGCATTTTGTTTATCAGTGTCAGCCTCCAGCGACAAGCAGCAAAAAAATCAAAGAGAAATTCTGCCCAGGACAAAGCACCGGCAGCTCGGGGAGGACCTGTGGCTCCTCAAGCACCCATTCACCCCTGGCTCTATCTGTAGCCAACGACTCAGTGTTTTCCCAGGGCATGCAGAAATGGGAAATGCACTATATCAGGGACAGTGCATGGCTGTTCTTTGACTAAGTTCCAGCAGCATGTGCTTGCCCAGTGTGAGGGGGTTATAGAGGCACAGAGACTGCAGGACACCATGCGCGGCACAGCTGAGCTCATCCTGTGCAGGGAGGTGATGCAAAAAGCAGAGCTGCTTCCTGCTGGGGAGGCACCGACAGCGAGAGCAAGAACTGCTGTGGCAGGGGGACTGTCCCCACCACAGCCAGGGCTCCGTGACCTGCGCCCCTCTGCTTTGTCTTCCAGTGGCAGCCACCAAGCCCATCATCAGAGCCGGAGAGCCGGGGCTGACGCTCCCGGCCGGAGCCAGCACCAGCCTGACCTGCGAGGCCAGCGGGTCCCCTCCCATCAGCTACCGCTGGTTCCGGAGCGCCCCGGCGGGCACAGCCGAGCTCCTGAGCTCTGGGGCTGAGCTGGCCTGGCCCAGCCTGCGGCCCTCGGACAGCGGCACCTACTTCTGCGAGGCTCAGAACAGGGTCGGGGCCGCGCAGCGCAGCGATGCCGTGCGGCTGACCGTCACAGGTGAGGGCCCACCTGTGCCACCAGGTGAGCTGGCAGGAGAACATCCGTCTGCAGGCCAAAGGAGCCGCATCCCACTCCCCTGCCCGGAAAGAAGGAAATGCCAGACGCCTGCAGCACTCTCACACCCCCCCCTCCCCGCTGCCTCCAGTCTCTGGCCTTCTTTAGTTCCTGTAGTCAATTTCCTCCTCTTGGAGGAACTGCTCCTTTCTGATGCAAAAGAGGATTTCTGCTTCAAACACTTATGTATTTATTCCTCCGTGGGTTTTTTGAAGTTCTCCCTAGCTCCCTAACGCTGCCCACTGCACTTCAGCAAGTTTAGACAAGGACTCGGGGCTTTGTTTTGAGAACGAGGAACGAGTGAGTGCTAGCTCAGTGGCAGAACAAACCAAACTGGCCTTTGCTCCCCACCAGCGGCTGCGTGTCTCAAGGAGACACATTGCACTTTACACACACCAGCCTCTGACACCTGCAGCCTCTGACACCTGCAGGCTCTGCAGGGCAGTGCGTGACAGCCTGGACTCCATGGCCTCAGAGGCGTTTTCAATCTCAATGATTCTGTGATGGGTGCCTGGTGAAAACCTGCCCCTCTCCTTGGCCGCTTACTCCATCAGCAGAGCTGTGAAGCCCTGATGGCAGAGCCAAGCACAGGTAGCACACAGTGGCCTGTGAAAGGCACAGCCTGCTCAGCTCCCAGGCAGGAAGCTTTGGCTGAAGCCCTGTGGTGTTTGCCCAGCAGTCACACATTGGAGGGAACAGCACGGGAGCAGGGCTCAGTGCTGCAGCTGCTGGCTAATGCTGCTGGCACAGCAGCCCCCTCCTGTCAGCTGGGAGGGAGCTGCTTCCTCCTGCTCCTATCCCACCTGTGGGGAAATCTGTATCACAGCAGCATCACCCTTATGCTCAGACCCCTGTGTAAGCCTCTCTCTCCCTCCCCCTTACCTTGCAGATCTGCCCACAACAACAGTGGCCTTGAGGAGGAATCTGGGAACCATGGGGGGACACCACACAAACACAGGTCAGGGTTACAGCTGATGGCACGGATGGTGTGTTGGGGCAATGTGACAGCAGTTCTTGGCAGTGGTTTTATTGCTGGGGTACATACAGAGTCTTGACAGTATCGACCTTCAGCCCATATGCCTCTGTTTTTAACTCATGCTTCTGAAGGTAGATCTTCCTTCCCTCAGTTTCCAGTCCACTGTGGGCTAATAGCTTGTCTTTGTAGGAGAGGCTGTACGTGCCTTAGGACTGCTGAAAATGTCATTTCCTAAGTTGCAGAGCATATGGGACAGGATGTTCTGGGTTTGGTTCTTTTCAAAAAATTTTTTTTGCTTGTTATCTGATCCTGAATGGAAGCTGCTGAGGGGAGTAGCCAGTGGCAGACACAAGGGATGCAAAATCTTCCTCAGACCTAACTGAAAACATGTACTTGACCAGGGACAGCAGTTTTGAGGGAGGGCTTGTGATTTCCCATTTGATTTTGTGGGGTTTGGAAATTTAGGCCTGGACTGGAGCAGGTCTGTCTGTGGAAACTTGTGGGGTTGTGTTTCATTTGGATTTATGATACCAAAATCACATGGGGATTGTGGAAGCTGGTGTTGGTCATGGCAAGCTGAGGGAAGATGTTGACAGGCATTGATTATTCCTGCAAAAAAAAAAAAAACCTCAAACAGAGCTGGTGTCTGGAGGTACCTCAGGAACCTCCTGGACTCCATGGGCCCCCACCACTACTGCAGGTGTATGTGTACAGACATCCAAATACACACAGGTATCTGGTGTCTGTATCTTTACTATATATGGTATCCATCCAGTGACTACATGGACGTGCTCTCTCTATAGTATAGTGAATACATAGTGCTCATTTCTGTGGTTTGCCTATTTTCTCTCTCTTGTAAAGGGGATGGAGGCATTCTCTTCTGATCCTACAGCTCTAATCACAGATATCCTGGTGATAAAATGAGGGCTGGAAATGCACTCTCAGACTTTAACTCATGTTTGTTTTGCAGATCTGCCCATAACTGCAACGACTTCTGGGACTGGTGTAGGATATCCAGGGAAGAATGAAACAATTCAGGGTAAGAGTAAAACCAAGCTGAGAAGCTTAAGGACCCACACCAGATGCTTTGTAGTCAGGAACTCCACCCTCAAAATTAGTATTCTGCCTTTTTAGCTGCAAATTACATTAACAGCTATTCTCTAGGGACCCAGATAATTCCTGGTGACTCTTTAAAAGGCTCTGGAAGTTTCTATGGGAGAATTAAAAAAAAAAAAATTATATAGGGGGCACACAGAGTTGTCGCTGTGCTCCTGAGCAGTCGGTCCATTTTTATCTTGGACTGTCAAAGCTGAAACAGCAGGAAAGCCTCAATATGTGTCTCAAACAGATCTATCCTCCAGCTTTGCAGCATTATGACAGTTTTAGACACTTTCCAAACAGAACTGAGCAGCACCCTTGAATGGAAAGCTTCTTTTCGTGATATGCAGTGCAATTATCCTGCCCAGCTCACGTCCCTCATCACCTCATCAGGAGATGGACATTTTCTGTACAGCTGTGGTCTCTTGGTGAGGTGTGCACAGTGCTGGGTCACACATCATCTACTCAGAGCCACGGACCAAGGGTCTGTGGGGACACAGCCCCATGTGCTCAGGCAGGGCTGGCTGTTGCTGTCCCCCGGGACATGGTAAATGTCATGTACCAGCTGCTGCTGTCACCCAGGAGGCTCCCTGTCTGAAAGCCCTCTGTTGTATTGCTTTAGATTTCCAGAGGACTGGCTTGTCCCTGTACCTGGTCATCCTGATTGCTGTGGTGTGTGGTGCTGTGGTTTTCCTTGTCATCTCTCTCATCATTTGCATTAGAAAGCCCAAAGATGGTGAGTGGAACGTTCTGAAAAAGCTGAATGTGTTACGCATGCCCAGCATGGTTTTACCTTTGATCGGGTTTGGGGCCTGGAGCAGTGCTTGCAGCCACCAGCTGTGCAGCTCTGGCACCTGCACCATGCAGGTGAATTCCTGGATTAACACAGATGGAGGGACATCCAAAGAGGCAGAGAGGTCCTTGCAGTCAGGAAGGCCTTCCAGGCACCAGCTGTGGGGTTGGGGCAGCAGTGGCCCTGGTGCTCCTGAGCTGCACCCTTCCTCCCTGCACTGGCTCTGGGGCAGCTCAGTCCCTGCCCTGCAGCCCATCCCAAGGTGTGTGGTTTGCTCTGCCAAAGAGCCTTGGGATGGCTTTTTCCACTGCTTCTCGCAGGCATCCCAGGGTTCACACTTGCCTGCTTGGTGGAGCTCATCATTCCAAATCCTTAAAGTCTCTGGCAGAGGGTTCATCCCATCCTGCTGCTGGGAAGTGCCTTTGGCATCAGTTGCTGCTCAATAGTTCCCATAGGTCGTTGTCAATTCTCCCTATTCCATAGGAACTTGTTTCCTCTCCGGTCTTTAGTCACAGGATCCATTCACTGAAAACCTCTGTCTCTCCTGCACTGCCACCAGAAATCCCCTTAGCCAAAGGTTCCTTGGACCCCCCTCCTCACCAGCTGTGCTTGGCTGTGTACAGAGAGCACACAGGGTTTGAGATCCCACAGACTTCATTTTCTCCTTTGTTTCTTTAATGATCTTCCTATGACTCCATGCTAACAATAATAAAATTCAGATATTTCTTTTGCCTTTTTTCTTATTTTTAACTTTTCTTTTTTAAAAGGAATGCAGAATAGCCATTTTCCAAACTGTTCTTTATTGAACTTCTAATGAAGTTCAATAGGGAAGCTGTGGACTTCTGGTTTCTAACCTCAACTTTATCTTTGACATTGGGACACTTATTTTGACCCAGTTGTGTGATAGCTGGGTTGTTTTTGTTTTCTTGAACTGAACCTTGGGAAACTGAGTCATTGTCCACCTGACATGATATCCAAGGTTTTTTGGTTTTTTTTAATTCTGTCTTCAGAGGTCATTTCCTAAAACCAAGAAGATAAAGAAATTCTCTTTCAAAGAATGTAAATGCAAATTATTGACACAAATTCTGATTTTTCTTTTCCAGCTCAAGTCTATGACGTAAAATTGTGAGTACAACCCTTTATTTGGTGCATTGATGCATCCTGGGGGGGGGGTGTATCAGAGCAGAAATAAAAAGCACTGCTATTAGCTGTCATAATGAAAACCCCCTTAAGCATTCTGGGTGAAGAGGTTCACAGTTAGCTCAACAGCATGTTGTAGGATGGCTTGTGGGCTTTCCACAGCAACACAGAATGTGGGAAGAAAGATCTTTTTCATGGCAAAATCAGTATTGTAGAAGTGACCAAGAGCTGCTTATTGACTCCTAAGCCCAGGGAGGGCTACTGAAAATGATTGCCAAGGCCAAATTCTCTGTGTCTTTCCAAGGCTAAATTCCCAGTGTTTTTTCAAATGCAAAGGAAAGGAGCTCCCTTCTAGAGACTAGTGATTTTACTCTGATTTTTCCTCAAAACATCCCTGGCTGAATTTGCTTCTTCTAACCATAGCTCTGGCAAGAAGTTATAGCTATTTCTAAACTCAGGTTTTATATCCTGATCCACTTGTAACCTGTGGAGGTTTTACTGAAAAGCCTGATAATCTGGTCAAAACATAAAAGGAGAACCATTTCTCTAGGTATAAACTGCTGCTGACTTAAGTATTACAGTGGGATGTGGCAGAATCCCAGTGCTAGGCTCCCCAGAAGTGTGTAAGGCAGCAGTTTAAGTAGCAGTTGAACCCTGAGCAATGAACAAATGCTGTGATAATGTTTCTCCTTAGAGGATCTATCTTCAATTAAAAAATATTAGACACCATAAGCCAGACAGGGGATGTGGGCTGTTTTCAGTTCTCAATTTACCCTTCCTCCAATATTTTTTATAAATATTCATTTTTATAAGTAATTATTTCTCTTTAGTAATTATCTGATTGTGCCAGAGCAAGAAATGGTGGTAATTATTTCATTGCTTGCACAACCTTTGCTTCCTCTCCCTGGGAACTTTCTCAGGGTTGGAAGCAATGCTGTTACAAATGCCCAAGGTTTTTCTGCCACCAGAAAGCTAAGGAAAAAATTCTCTCCTTCAGAATATTGCCACAGTCCAGTGGCCCACAGTTTAGTTTAGTTTACATGGGTTTGAGCCAGGCCACAATACTGGTTGGGAGATGCTTTGTTTATCCTGGTTGCTACTCTTCTTGCTTTTTGATTTCAGCCATAACTCAAGAGCAGCAGCTTCTTCAAGCACAGGTCACTATGAAGAACCCATCTCTTCCACTGAAAACAACTATGTGACAGAGCTTGGGGAAAACAAAACCTCTGAAGTAAATAAGGCTGTGTCTGCAAACCCTCAGGAATCTGAGTATGAAGTAGGGGACACTTCCTGAGAACCAACAATGGTCTCCAGATACCAGACCTGAGGAGCACCTTCACCCAGCCAAAATAAATACTTCTTTTCACTTTTGCCCCTGACAATTAGGTTGAACAAGCAGTGGTTGCTCTCCCTTCACAATCCCTGCAGGGAAAATGCATACCTCATCAGGAACTTCAGTTACAGATTCCTGTGTAGAACTTCTGACACTGTTTTCCTTTATTCCTCTCACCTCTCTATTTGAGAAAGCCCTTTGAATGCTGCAACATGCAGGTCCCAGGGTAGGAGCACTGTACTGAACTTATTGCTTTATATTGCCAAAAGACCCAGGCCTTTGTGGGAGGAGAGCCAGCATCGAGGGCTGCTCAGCATCCCCATCCCTGTGGGTGAATAGGGCAGGATGTGGCTGGCTTGGGAATCAATGGTTCTTCTCCTGCCCACCTGATGCTGCACAGATTTAACATAAGAGAGGTCTTAGAGAAACACTGAAAGGTAGATGAAAGCCAAGAGAAACTCAGAAACCTGCCACAGGAGGAGAAGCAGTGTGCAAGAAGCAGGAAGGTCCCAAGCAGTCCTTGTGCTGCACTTGATCCCCTCCACAGCACTGTAGTGAGGTCTAGGCACACTGGCCACAGCTCTGGGTGTGGTACTGCAACCAGGCACATTCTCAGTTCTCTCTTTAAATGCATGGTGGATATTTGAAAGAAATTAGATACTTTTCCACAAGTTTGGGGTAGGATATGCCTCACATATTTTGCTGTGTGCATTTCTGCATGACTAGCTCATTCTGGAATGCCAGCAAGTCACTCACAGCCCCTCGCTCAAGAAGTATTTTCCTCCCAGCTTAAAAGGTCTGAGTGGAAAGTTATTAATGATTTCTATTACCCTGAGTAAATCTATCATGCAGAGTTATGGAAGAACGTTTTTATAAAGAGCAAGGCAGTCCTGTGTCCCAGTAAAAGCCATGCAGACAGATGTAAAACAGAGGGAGTGACCTGAGGGATGAGTGAGACATTGGTAATGAAGGCACAGCATTAATGGGCCCCCAGCTGTGCTGCTCACACTCAGGATGGCTCTGCATCTGCAGGTCTCTGAGCATCAGTTCAAAACTCACCAGAATTCAAAGGGAGTGTGAGGTGCCGATGGAAAGGTATTCCAGTCAAAAAAACAGGATTGTGGTACTGTTAAGCCCATGGAATGTTGCTATCTTATGTACATATGCTGGCCTCATCTTTGGGTTAGCAGTTTACAGTCTTTCTCAATAAGGAAATTATTGAGAAAGACTGTAAAGAATACTTATTGGTACAAAACCACATCTGTGCAAACAGTTTCTTGGAAAAAAAAAGAGAAGAAGAAACAAATGAGTAAAGTGTGCCCATGGGGGTCAGGGTTGAGAAGATGAAAGGGCTATTTATTTACAGCTTCTCTGAAAAGGATGCAGAAATTAGTGATAATTCTCTGGTAGCACTTTCAAAGAGCAAGGAAAAGTATTTCTTTGTATGCAACACAGAAATAAATGTGGAACACAGTGCTGCTCACCTGGGGCTGAGAGCCACAGGTGTAATGGGAAATTAAAGGAATTAATGATTTGAAAGTTCATCAGAATGCACGAACTACCAGGCACAATTTCCAGGCACTTTATCAGTGACCCTTTACTTTCTCCTGCACTATAAGTTTTATTTCTCTTTGTTAAGAATGTATTTAAAATCAAGGGCTGGGACATCTTGATTTCTGAATGAAAAGGAAATACATGGCAGCTGCTGGGGCTGTCATGGAGAAAACTGCCAACATGTACATGCAGCTTATTGCAGATGTGGAGAAAAAGGGGTTGTGGGGGGTATTTCTGCATGGATGAGGTCAGAGGAGGAGGGACGGAAATGTGGCAGCTGCTGGAGCACAGCCCATCCATCTGAGCTCAGCCTGACAGCTGTGGCCACTGAAGGGGGAATGTGGCTCTGGCCACCTGAAAGGACCTGCAGTGCTCTTCATCTGAGGGGTCATGATGTGGCTGGAGCTCCAACCAAAGGTGAAGGGAGAACTGAGGGAAGGCAGAGATGCAAATACAAAGAGCATCTCACTGAAGGGCAGAGTGGTCTGAGCTCTCACTGCTGAAACCCCATGGGCAATGGCTGCCAGGAAACCCATAGCTTGCCCAAAATCACACAATTCCAGCTGCACTGCAAAGCCACAGGCAGTGCAGCCCTACCAAAGTGGTTAAACAGTAGTGTTATCCTGGCTGGACAGCCAGCACCAGGGCTGTTGTAAGGCAAGCTCATGAAACTGAAAATAAATCCATGAATTATGGTCTCCATGTGTTTTGTGTCTGCATGGGACCGTGGGACAGCTGGACAAGGTCCAGGTTCTCACTTGCTCTGAGGTGTACCTGGGCAGAAGAGGAGCTGCTCCGCACCCTGTGCAGTGGCAGGCCAGAGGATGAGCCAAAGTCACAGCAGACCGTCCCAGAGCAGCAGTTTTGTTTACCAAACCCAGAGTTCAGCCAGCCTCTGCAGGGCACTGGGAGGAGGAGCTGGGTGGCCTGAAGAAAGCCAGCATCAGATAGTGCTGAGACTCGAGAGAGCACCAGCAGCTGGTGCATGTGGTAACTGCAGGTAAGGGGACCTCTGTTCTGATGGCTGGGGCTGTGCAGCCCACCTGCAGCACCAGGAAAGAAATGAAAACTCAGAAGACATCATACATGTGGCTCACTTTCTTGGAATCAGGAGTTGTTTACAAGGATTTGGTCAAGCTAATAGCAACCCAGAATTAATGTCGTTGACCTGGGAATTCCTGGGAAGGGAAGTGAATTTTTTCAGAGAGAGCACTTGTACATCTTGTTTCTGTCATACAAGCTTTAAGGGAAAATGCTAATTTACACTAGTTTCTGTTTCTTTAAGTGGAACAAGGTTATGTTTTCATGACAGACTATATGATTATCTGATGTGGCAGAACTGTAGTGTGAACGGCTAGGGGAGATCACACAATCAGTTTCTGTGGGACATTCAAAAAGTACTTAGTAAAATTCACTCTGTTGAGTCAGATCTGTGAGTTAGCTGTAGCTGGACCAAAGTCTCAAGGAAAAAAATGCTTCTTTTCTGAGTACATATGGTTAGAAAAAAGTACTTTGAGACCTTTCTTCTTCGGATATCTACTTTCTGGTGATTTGCTCATAGTTGGGTACTAAATTTCATCTCCTTGAATGCTAAGGGTCTTATTCATCACCAGAAAAATGGTAGCAAACTTCTCTGGCCACTGGCAAACTTTGCCAGAACATGAATGTAGATGCAGGCTAAGCAGAGCTGGTCCCTATGAACAGGGTCTGAGTGACCATCTGCACCCAGGTTTGGGGACGTGGGGAATTTACCATGTCACCTGTAGCTAGCCCAAGATGAGTAGCAGAAATGGCAGAACAAAGAGTGCCTGAGGTGTGGTACTTGAAGAAATGACACTTGAAAGAGTGTCCTGTCCTGTGTGTGGAAGGAAGATGGGTACCTGGGGGGACAGGCTGCAGAGTGCCTCACCCACAGCACTGTGTGGGAGAGAGCAGCAAGTTCAACCCAGAGCAGAGACACTGGAATAAAATACTGCATTTTAATAAACCAGGTAGCTAGTCAACGTCTGAAACTTCAAAGGCTTTTTCTTCTTGTGTTCAGTTTCAAAACTATGAGGAGTTCTTCAAGTAAGGAAGGAATGGTCTGACTGTGTGACTCGGGGAGCTATGTCTGTATCCACGGAGAGAAGGATGTCATGTACATCACATTTGGGGAACTACAGTTATTCATGTCTGCTTAAATAATCTCTTTTCTTAATCCTGTATAATTAGAGCCTCAGGAAGTCTTGCATGTCCGGTTCAAAAAATAATTCTATCAGCAGTTTTAGCTTGGGTTTTCAACTTCTTGCAGGGCATGTTCCCCAAAACCCAACTTCTCTTAAACTGTTTTGGGCAGGAGACTGTTTGTTTGGGACAAGGCTCTATTGCCAGTCATGGATCAGGGTGTGGAAAAGGTTGGGTTTTAATCATCTCTATGAAAGTGAATACATTTCCCTCTTTGGGTGACACAGCTAGCAACTTTAACAAGTGCTTTTTTGTTTGTTTGGTTACTTTCAGGCAGGACTCAAACATTGGTAAAATTTTCTCAGGGCCAGCATGGGCAAATGGATACAGGCCATGTGCACTGGTACCCCACCGGCAGCTGCAGCAAAGATGTCAAGAAGAAAAGTCAGCAAAAATCGAGTTTCAATGTCATACATAGACATGCTTTGCAAGAACAGGTGCAGCTGCCCCCCATCGTCTTCCTCAGCAGGATGGCAGCTGATGGTGGCTCTCAACCTGGAGCCCTGGATGAATTTGTTACACCAGATCTTGCAGCACACCATTTAGTTTTTTTCTCCAGACCAGATCCACCACAGTGATCAGCAGGGTGGAACTTGGAATCACAGTCACCAAGGGCCCCATGGGTGGGAATGCCTCTAGCTGGGTCTGAAATGAGATCCACACAGCTCTCATTAGCTTACTGATTCTGGGAAAATGAGGATGATCTCCAGCTCTCATTACCCCAGCAGAGGGGGAATAAGCTGTCAGTGACATGGAGTAACACTTCCAGAGTTCTTTTCTTCTCAGCTGCGAGGTGAATGTTGCAGCCCAAGAAGACAGATACTTCTTGTGACAGGGTGAGGCTATGGCAAAACCATTCCATTTACCTTTCTCTCTCAGCTCCAGTAGAAAACAGCTCTCTGTCCCTCACACACATCTGCCTCCTGCTCAAAGATACTGTTTTCCTGGTGCAGCTGTTAGAACCATGTGTTAAGGCATGGCTATTGAATAAGTCTCAAAAAGCGGCTCTACTGACTGTTAAATGCCTATAACAGAATTCACTAGGGTCAGTAGATTTGCTTTTATATTTTTCTTACCTTTCCGTAAGTCCTTCTCCTTCTGGTAATAATTAGTAAGCACAGATCAATCCTGTATATCACACCTAGATAATTCTTGGAAGTACTTTTAAAGATACCCTACAGAGCACACCCAGAATGTCCCTTGGCTGTAAGTCAGAAGTCACCTCCCTGGCAAACACAGTGTGTACTTTCAGAGCACAACTTTTGCATATGACCTGGACTGTTGCAGCAGAAATGTGCAATATTTGTGCACAAAATGTGAGTCTGTGATGCTCAACATGACCTGGTAATGGGCACTTGCAGCTCAGAAAGGCAGCTGGGTCCTGGGCTGCATCAAAAGAAGTGGAGGGGACAAGGGAATGGGCCTGGAAAGATCCATACAGCCTTTCTCCTTCCTTCACCCTTCACCTAACTCAGCAGCGAAATGGACTCGTGATATTTCAGAAAGAGGATCCTAGATGACAAAGGACAGAATAAAGGGAAGTGTTCTTCACTTGCAGTCTGGTCCCAGGAGGGTGGGGGGTCTCCTGGGGAAAGGAGAACAGACCTGTACTTCTGGGAGAATGGGAGAAGTTGCGCGGATAGTGGTGTTCGTGATGACTTTCATCTGCTGCAATGGTGAGTAAATGCTTCAATATATAAGAAAAAAATCAGAGTACTAAGAGGGTATGGAAAATCTTTTGAATTATAACATCTTTTTTCTTCTAATTGACAAGTCAATTAGAAATTCTTTAGCTTATGGCATTGACCTCAGTGCCTGAGAATTCATGAGGGTCTCCTTTGGCATCAGATACAATGAGGTGCTTTCAAGAGTGCAGCAAATGGGGCAGCAAATGGGGCAAATCAGCTTCCCTGCCTCAAGGCAAGAGCAGAATACAGTTCTTTGGGACCCTTAGCAAGGACCCACTATGGTGTGCAGCTCTCAAAACTGTCTTGGTGAAGCTGGAATATGCAATCTAAATTTAATAACTAATCCTCATTGTTCTGTTAGCACGGTGCTGGGAAGAAGAAGAGCTGTGAGACCAGGTGCCGGCACATTTGATTCCCCTTGTTCTCTCTTACCTAGTAACTCTAGTTGCAACAGGAAAGCTGGGACTAGAACCCTGGCTTCAGTTCCTATGCCCCTGACTAAATATACCCTTTCTCAGGGCATGCATGACACTGGCAGCAGCAGAGGATAGTTTTGGGAAATAAGAGAAAAATGCTCTTACAAGTTGTATACAAAAGCACAGAATTGCTCCTGACATTTAGAAAATTGGGTTGAAATATATTCCCCATTTCTTCATTAAAAACCCCTCAGATTTGCAGATTACTGGGATCTGCCTCTCAATCAACTTCTTGTGGGTTAAAACTGCCGAATATAACCAGTGTCCTTCTGGAGAGGGGAAAGGGGAGAAAAATAACAGGTGTTAACAGGAGAGAGATGAGCCAAGTCAAATGAAATTCAGGTTATCTGCTGCTCACAAGAGGCACTTTCCAGAGGAGATGTGGGATCCATGGCCAGACAGATGAAGAAATTGGGAGAATGTGTGGAGAAAATCTGCCCACTCTTCTTCTGTGCCTACCTGAATGCTTGGCAGGGTGCTGACTCTGGGTCAGGTCTGAAGTTTTCCAAGGCTAACACAAAAGGATCGATTTTGGTCCACCATTGCTATTCCAGGTCCAGTACTGCAGGGAATATCCCTAAATGTTCTGTCCACAAGGAGCCTCTCTGTTCTCTGAGAAAGAATTAAGAATTGGCAAGACAGACACAATAAAAATAGACATGAGGTCAAGGGAGCTGTTCACTTCCCCATGCTTGATGATGTGGGTTCTCTTAGTGCGGTGGTCTGTAGCACATCTGAGACCTGGCCTCATGCTGGCATCTACTGCCCAGTGAGTCCCATCTATCCAGAGGATGTTTCCCTCTTCTGCTGCATTCTGATTTCTCCCCTTCCACTGCTGTTCCTTGCAGCCCTCCTGGATCTGTCTGGTGTCCACCAGCTCACAGGCACATGGATGGGATCCACCACTATACCGTGTACCTATGTGCCTTCAGAAGGTTTCACACAGCAAACACTCAGCTGGAGTGTGGAGCGGGACTCCAGCACCTCTACCATCTTCTGGAGGGATGATTCTGGTGACCACATCTTGCTGTCTAAATACCGAGGCCGAGTCAGTGTTCCAAAGAACAGCCCAGGGGATGCCTCACTCCTCATTGAAAACCTTGAAATGCCTGACAGTGGACACTACACCTGTCAAGTCATCTGGAGGTCTACAGATGACAGCTTGATAACAAGAGAGGTGACCACTACAGTTAAAGTTGTCAAAGGTAAATCCAGCAGTAAAGCCCTGCTCTTGTGCAGCCAGATTAAACCAAAAGAAGGTAGGGGGACCAGCTTTAGTGCAAATAGTCTTTCACACCACACTGTCTAGCCCATCTAGGTTAGGGGTTGAAGCATCTTCCTCCCTTGCTATGTTGCTCAACATCATCAACACATGGAGGTGTAGGAATGAACTGGAGAAGGGAGCTAGTTAGTGTAGAGCCCAAGCTGGATCTATTGAACCCATGATGTTTGAGACAATAGTGAGGTCTGGCTCTGTGCAGGCAGCCCTTTTCTCTGTGGTTCTAGTAGAAAGTGGGTGTTGTGTGAGCCAACTCCCCTTCCCAAGCATCCTCAATGTGTGCTAGAAAAAAATCTTTCTGCAAGGGGCCACCCACCCCAGAGAGCAGGACTTTGTTAAAGGGTGGCAGCAAAGGTGTCACAGCTGGTGTAACCTGGATTAACACACAGTGACATGAACTCATCCTGTGCAGGGAGGTGATGCAAAAAGCAGAGCTGCTTCCTGCTGGGGAGGCACCGACAGCGAGAGCAAGAACTGCTGTGGCAGGGGGACTGTCCCCACCACAGCCAGGGCTCCGTGACCTGCGCCCCTCTGCTTTGTCTTCCAGTGGCAGCCACCAAGCCCATCATCAGAGCCGGAGAGCCGGGGCTGACGCTCCCGGCCGGAGCCAGCACCAGCCTGACCTGCGAGGCCAGCGGGTCCCCTCCCATCAGCTACCGCTGGTTCCGGAGCGCCCCGGCGGGCACAGCCGAGCTCCTGAGCTCTGGGGCTGAGCTGGCCTGGCCCAGCCTGCGGCCCTCGGACAGCGGCACCTACTTCTGCGAGGCTCAGAACAGGGTCGGGGCCGCGCAGCGCAGCGATGCCGTGCGGCTGACCGTCACAGGTGAGGGCCCACCTGTGCCACCAGGTGAGCTGGCAGGAGAACATCCGTCTGCAGGCCAAAGGAGCCGCATCCCACTCCCCTGCCCGGAAAGAAGGAAATGCCAGACGCCTGCAGCACTCTCACACCCCCCCCTCCCCGCTGCCTCCAGTCTCTGGCCTTCTTTAGTTCCTGTAGTCAATTTCCTCCTCTTGGAGGAACTGCTCCTTTCTGATGCAAAAGAGGATTTCTGCTTCAAACACTTATGTATTTATTCCTCCGTGGGTTTTTTGAAGTTCTCCCTAGCTCCCTAACGCTGCCCACTGCACTTCAGCAAGTTTAGACAAGGACTCGGGGCTTTGTTTTGAGAACGAGGAACGAGTGAGTGCTAGCTCAGTGGCAGAACAAACCAAACTGGCCTTTGCTCCCCACCAGCGGCTGCGTGTCTCAAGGAGACACATTGCACTTTACACACACCAGCCTCTGACACCTGCAGCCTCTGACACCTGCAGGCTCTGCAGGGCAGTGCGTGACAGCCTGGACTCCATGGCCTCAGAGGCGTTTTCAATCTCAATGATTCTGTGATGGGTGCCTGGTGAAAACCTGCCCCTCTCCTTGGCCGCTTACTCCATCAGCAGAGCTGTGAAGCCCTGATGGCAGAGCCAAGCACAGGTAGCACACAGTGGCCTGTGAAAGGCACAGCCTGCTCAGCTCCCAGGCAGGAAGCTTTGGCTGAAGCCCTGTGGTGTTTGCCCAGCAGTCACACATTGGAGGGAACAGCACGGGAGCAGGGCTCAGTGCTGCAGCTGCTGGCTAATGCTGCTGGCACAGCAGCCCCCTCCTGTCAGCTGGGAGGGAGCTGCTTCCTCCTGCTCCTATCCCACCTGTGGGGAAATCTGTATCACAGCAGCATCACCCTTATGCTCAGACCCCTGTGTAAGCCTCTCTCTCCCTCCCCCTTACCTTGCAGATCTGCCCACAACAACAGTGGCCTTGAGGAGGAATCTGGGAACCATGGGGGGACACCACTCAAACACAGGTCAGGGTGAGACCAGTGACATGGAGCACACAGTGACAGGTGAGTGCCCAGGCCAGGGTTCAGGCCAGGGTGATTCATCTCTGTGGCAGGGGAAGATCAAGACTGCAAGTTCGCTCTTCCATAGCCATATCCATCACCTATGCTGAATATGATTTGTGTCTTGCTTGTTACCCAGAGAGGAAAGTCAGAAGCTGGCACCCTCCCCTGCTTGAGAAGGTACCTGATGATGGGAGGGGAAAAGAAAATGTTGTCTGTGTCCCTGTGGGACCAGAACTGTTGAGACTGCAGAGTTTCAGAGGGAGGTTGACTGGGGCAAGACATCTGGCACAGGTCTCCACACCTCAGGGAGTTTATGGTGCAGCTGATGGCAAAGCACCCCATGCCAGCCAGGAAGTCACCTTAGGAGAGAGGGAGTGAAGTTGTCCTCTGGAAATCGAGGGAAGTGTCAGCAGGACAAAGCCAAAGCACTCCCAGGCCATGCTGTAGCCAGGCATGATGCATCATATCATCCAGGGCTGCCTGGAACCTGTGGGGCGAGGATCAGGGAGGGGACATGAGTGCCAAATGCCCAGGCCTGCTGGCAAGGCACACACAGGATAATAGGTGAGCCTAGGCTAGCAGAGCAGACCCCATTTTCCTGATAGTCAGGGCAGCTCCCAGTGGGACTGCAATGCATCTGCCATTCTCTACTGACAGATCCAGTCCTAATGACACGGATCTCCAGGATGGATACTGCTCCAGTGGGGCCTTTCACAGACACAGGTGAGTGGAGTCTCATGCTAGAAAACACCAGATTTGCACTGGCAAGGGGAGGGTGGCAAACATCATCCCAGACCAGCTCCACATCTGGCTGCTGTGCTTGTTGCAGATACGGCTGCAGGGAACAAACCTTGGCATGCCAAATACCAGGCATTATCCAGGCAGGAGCTGCGCTCCTGACTCCCACCCACAGGCCTGTTAGTGGGGGTATTTACAGCCTATCGTTTGCTGTTTGTTTCCACGCAGCAATGCCACATCCCTGGAAATGTTCAAGGCCAGATTGGATGGGGCTTGGAGCAACCTGGTTGGTGGAAGGTGTCCCTGCCCATGGCAGGGCGTGGAAAAAGATGGGCTTTAAGATCCCTTCCAAACTAAACCATCCCGGCATTCTGTGACTGCCGGGAAGTGCCTGTAATACCCAAGTGGCCTCGGTCCCTTCTCGGTTGGGGTTTAAAGGCCGTCCAAAGCAGCCGGGGCCGGTCCCCGTGTCCCCCGGCCGCAGTCACAGCGCTGTCCCCCCGCAGGTTCCCCGCGGGTCGCTCCGTCCGCGCTGCTGTACGGGCCGGCGGCCGCGCTGGGCGGCGCCGCGCTGGGCGCGCTGCTGGCGGCAGGGCTGGGCTGGTGGTGCCGGCGGAGGAGGAAGGATGGTGAGCAGCGACAAACCCAGCCGGGGGCGGGCGTGCGGGCGGTGGAGGGCCCGGTCCAGCTGACGGGCGGGCGAGCGGGGCAGTCTCACCACTCCCATCCCCATCACTCCCATCTCCAGTTGATCCCTTCCAGGGAGAGGCCTGTGGGAAGGTTAGTCCCTAAACGTGGGAACACCTGGAAGCTGGGTTTTGTTCTGTGACACATCAAAAAAGTCGATGAGTATCTTAGATTTTTTCTTTTCTTTTCTTTTCTTTTCAGCACCTCTCTATGAAGTTGCTTTGTGAGTGCCATTTTCTACTTGGGACATTAAGACTGAGGGCACTGTACTGGTATCTGCTCCTAAAAAGCCTTTTTGCTGAGTGAAAAGATTTGCCTTACAGGGAGAGCATCTGAACACCTTAGCAATTTAGCTAGCAACATAAGAACTTAATATGTGGTCACAGGAGATAGCCAGACTGTTCTTTAATATGGTAGAAAATCAGAAAGACACTCTGGGTGCTTTGTTCTGCCTGTCACATACCATGGGAAGCCTGTTCTCAGTGGGAAAATTTTGCCATTATTTAGCAAAGCAAAGGATAGAAATTCTCACTCTTCCTTTAAGTTTCCTCTATACTTGCCTTTCTCTATAAGAAACATGCCTTAGTGCTTGGCCAGGTATTACTTTACAGAGTTCCTATTAGCTAGCATATGATTAGACAAACACATCTGCCCTGTCCTCATCTCAGTCTTCAACACCTAAGTACTGCTTTCCTACTCAAAGACACACCATAACCATCTATAGTAATTTTCCCCAATTATTCCTGGTATTTACTTTCCAAAAGCTAGACTATCTGCTGCTAACTTTAGAGTATAACATGATAATGCCATCAGTTTATAGCACCAGTATTAACCAGTGCTTCTCTTTGTGTAATTCTTTTAACATCGCTTTCTAGTGTCTTTCAGAGCACCCAGGCCTCACTAGAATATGAATTTTGCTGTTCCACAGATTATGTGGTAGATCTTGTCTCTGACTAAGATGTAAGTGAAGTGCCATCTGCTTTAGTCATTCCTCTCACTCATGTCTGTTGTCCCAGCCACAGCACTGCAGATGTCGCTCTGCTGCACACTGAGGTGGAAGTCCCTGTTAAGTGCCTACATGAGGAAACATGCTCTAACACTGAAAAGAACACCGTGAAAGACAGGAAAAGTCCTGAGTATGAGAACCTTGTGACTGCAATGGAATCACAATATGAAACAGAAGGAATTTAGTAGGGTACCAGCTTTTCCACATAAGCAGCCCTGCAGGGCTTCAGGTACTGAACAGTGAGTTTAACAGAAGAAAACTCTTCCTCCTGTTGTCCCTCTGTTCTGCTCTCACTGCTTGCTTGAACCCAGAGGAGTTGCATAACCTTTTGGTCTTTGGCAGACCAGGCCCTGCCTACAGGAGGAGAAACCTCCAGCCAACTGTTTGTCTACCCACTTCTATAGAGCAAGTTGTTTCTGAGCAACCTTAAGGACCAAAGACAGGAAGAGAAGATCGGAAACATGAGAACATGAAATTCTTTAGCTTGTAAATCCAGAAGTAGTTGGTGCAATGCTGGCAGTCAGTAACACTAGCAAGGGGTGCTCTCCACTGTGTGTTCTGTTAAGACATCCCAGGCTGCAAGGCACCAGGATTGTGCTGGAAATGGAGATCCTCTGGCTTTTGCAGCTCAGCAAATACTGGTTGTACCTCCTGCCTGTCTTTGAGTCTTTCTTTTTTTGTTACAGCAGGGTAAATGGACCACAGAGGGGAGGTTGATGTCCCAGAAATATAATTTTTGCTATCAGACTGGAGCTCAGTGCTCATGAGAGAGAGGGAATGAGTCTCTGAACTGTCACCCACTGGGTTTTCTCCTGGAAAACCAGAAATTATGTTGAAGGAAATACTGGCATTTAATTTTTACAGTATGGGGGCCAGAGGCATGATAAATTAGAGAGAAATCTGAGGCATTTTGATAATGATTGAGTAAGGGACCTCCCTGAATACAAGATACTGACACCAATTATTCTGTGGGATGTAAGTCAATCCATGTGATTACTAATGCTGACCTGTTGTGCAATTTGGATGTGGTTCCTGCCTTCAGATGCAGTGCCCTCCCTACAGTAAGCTGTCCCTCAGTAGCCTGATTTGCCTTGTCATTGTTAATTGTTTGCATCTTGCCTGTACTGCAGTGCTGCTGTCAGCTCTGTCCTCCCCGTCTGTGCCTCCAGCCAGCATCCCTTTGTCCTCCAAGCTTGGCAGGGAGGAGGAATGCCTCCTGGCTTTAGCAAACCAAATTTGTAAGCATTACTGGCTTTTTTTAAATCAGTGGGTGCAGCAAGGAAAGCGTGGGGAAGCAGCTTAAAAGTCACACACACACTCCTGCTTGGCCCTGACTTCACCCACAAGGCTCATCCCTGCCATGGATCGTTCCTTCTCGGGTCAGCACTGTCACAGACAACATTGTCACAAAGTCACATTGCTGTTTGTGGCCTGGGTGCTGTGTAGAGCCACACTTTTACTTTTACAGTTCTGAATTTCAATGATGCTTCCTCTGCAGGGCATGAGGTGAGCAAGATCAGAGAAAAAAATTTCCTGCCCATATTGTGAGGGCTTCACAAACACAGTGACAGCCATGCAGGGAGAGCTGTGCTGGGTGTCAGGCTGCAGTCCAGGGAGGAAACAGGATTGTCTGTCCCTGTGGGACCTATGGCAGCCAGCCTTGAAGATCCCGTGCTGCAGAATCTGCTGGCATCAGCAGTTCCAGGGGTGGTGCAGAACAAAGGAGTTGAGGCGAATGGGGAGCTGCAGCCACATTGATACAGGGCAATAGCATATGGTACGAGGTCAATACAGCGTCAGAAGGGAACTGAAAATTTCTCAGCTTCCCCATCCTTACCTCAGCATATCTAGGCCCAAATCACATCACATGGCACTCTTCTTTCCCCTCCCCAAATGTCATCCTCATTCATTTTCAATCAGCTTGGTGTTTTGTGCAAGTTTTCCTGCTGTTGTAAGCTCTGAGCTCCAGGTTCACTCATGTACTGTGTAGCACCACGGTTTTTCCATCCTGTGATTCCTGCCTGCACTGATCTGCTCTGACAAGGTCTGGATACCTTCCTCAGAAGACATGAAGCCTGGGAGAAGCTACAGAGGAAAAAGGCAACCGGAGTTAAGAAAGGGAGCACAGATGTCCCAGATGAACCAGCCTCCATGTACTCCATGTTGTCACTGACTCTAGTTAGGGCAGCAAAAGGACTTTGGTCACAAGTAGCAGAACAGTGGAAACATAAGAAGCCTGTCTCCAGTGCTGAGGTGTTTTTCCTTGGGCAACAAGAGTGTGATTATTTCTGTATTTTACTTTTGGCGTGTTTTCCATGATTCTGGTAAAACCTGTTGGCAACAGAACGTTTTTCTTCTGGAAGCCACAGAGTGTTCTGCTGTGTTGCATCACCATCAAACCAGAAAACTTCTCCTTTCCTTGTATTCACCCAGTGCTCATCTGCTGAGCTCTGCTCCAGAACAGAAGGAAAAGCTTGGCTTCTGCCCTGAAAAGGCATTGTCTCCCAAAAACACACTATCTGGAGTGGCCAGCACAGAGCTTCCAGTTCCCCTTGCAGTGCCTGTCCCACGGAGGGGACCTGTTGGCTTTTACACCTGCTGGGTTTGTACCATACTTCAGAGCAGGGCAGTGGGAGATGAAGTCCCAGAGAAATTTACCCCACTGCAATTTGATGCTTGTTCTTGTAAGAGAGGAAAGGGTTTACTTGCTTCCCCTTCACTCCAGTCATCTGGAAGGATCTGGGAGCTAAAGGGGAGAATTATCTAAAAAGCAGAGGACAAACTACTGAAAGCAAAAATTGGAAATGCATGAGAAAACAAGAATGAAGGGCATAAACAAACACTTGGCCAGCAAAGGAGGCGGAGTCTGTTAAAACCTCGAGGTTTGAGTCACAGCAGGGCTTGGGGCTGACATGACTGTATGCTTCATGGAGGAGCCACTAGGGACAAAGCAATGCCTGAAATCCTAGACCTTGCTCCTTTTTGAAGTTAACCTCAGAGATAAAGAACAGGGTGATGTCTGTGAGTCATGAGGAGGTGCTTGAGAGAGACCATGGGAGTGTGAGTCATAAGGAGTAGGGCCATTTCTGGACCACTTGTGGACCGTGTTTGTCCAGAAGTGCACGAGCTATTCAAAAAGCAGAACACAATTTGCTTTGGCAATGATATACATTCATGGGTCCCAGCTTGGTACAAACTTCAACTTCTTCAAAATATTTACTAAGAAATAGTTGTAACAAAAAGCCCAAAAGCTTAGTATTCAAGTTTATTAATACTCTTAAATATTGCCAGATTTGCTGGTGGTAGTGTCCTAAAACTAGTCAGTAGGGTCTTGGGATGTTTTTATTTTTGAGTTTTCCATGTCAAATGCTTCCAGAAAGTTTTATTTGTCAAAATGGGCTGGATGCTGCCCCTGTCATTCCCCTTCCCTGACATATCTGAAATGCTACAAGTCAGTTACTGAAAATACTTATCAATCATTACATCAAGTGGGATGATTTAGAGGGAATTATTTTCATTAAACAGCAGAATAGGCAACCTTGCTGTAAGTGCTGACTAGGAATAACCATCCAAAGACAAAAAGTCTTCTCCAAACAGCAAGGCTCCCAAGGAGGTGCAATGGTCTCCATGGCCCATTTTAAAACAGATTAAGCAAACATGCATTTTTTTACAGGCTAATGGGACAGAGGGAAGGTAATCAGCAGCCTCACTAGTTTGTACTCCATATAAAAAAGATTACTACATGTGCAAAGGAAAGATTCTTTATTATGGGTAGTGATGTCTTTACCCATGATGATGTGATTATAGTTGCCAGGATCTTTGTTAACTGAGCTCAATTTTTAGCTGGCTAGTTAATGCTGTGTAAGAGAACAACATTGTATTTGGATGCAAAGAACAAGGACCCAGGGCTTGTTCCCTGTCTTCACCCCAGTGCAGTGAAGTTGCAGCAGCACCACTTCTGCTCTGATTTACTGTTGGGAGGGATACCCCGACAGACACTTCCAAAAGCAGGGTGAAAGGGAAACCTGGCAGCACAGGGTCAATCAGGTGATCTGGAACAACGGGATGGGCTGTTGAGTACCTCGGTGGGTTTCTGGAGAGGTGCCGAGCCTGGAGAGGAAGACTCCTGCCAGAGCAGGAGGAAAGGGCTGGACCTTCGGCGTGGCGTTGCTCAGCAGTGCCTCACTTGGGGTATTTGACAAACTGACACTCTGCACACTGAGTGTCGGACTCAGCTTGTCAAATACACGCAGTGCCACACTGCAGCTCCTGGAGTCACAGTGTCCTCACTGGATGCCAACCTGGGCGCACAGAGGGAAAAGAAGCACAGCAGCTGTTGTTAACTTCAAAGGCTTTTTCCAGTTAGCAAAAAGCCTCATTAATCCTCCCATATTTCCCCCTCCTGCACTCTTTTTTGGGTGAGAGAAAACAGCACCAGTAGACACTGCCTTCTGATGAGGAAAACATCCACTATATTAATTCAAACGTCAGAAAAGGAGGTACAGCTCTGCCCCTAGGCATGCACATAGGGGCTCATCACTGACTTTGTTGGAGGCTCTTCCATTTACAGAATACTGTAAAGATTATGATGCTGAAAGAAAACCAACCTCCACATAGGGAAACTATGAACTTCTTCTGAAGTGAAGTGAAACTTTCTCTTCTGTTGACAAACTAACCCCCTTCTGCTTCATTTCTAACAGGAAAAGCCTTTCCTGCAATAAGAGGAGTTTTCCACCTCCAAACACTGGCATAATTCAGCCTTTAAGGGTGAGCATCACATTCACACACACGCTTCTCTTCCACAAATACAGAAGATACTATTATTCCTTTGTTCTTTTAACAGGAGTGTGCAGGAAATGCAGAAATGCACCCAAAGAAAACTGAATAACAAAAAATACACAAGAGAAGATGTTTCACAGTATTACTCTATGTCCTTCTCAGATGTTGACTGTTTAGAAATTCAGTCTAAAAACAGACTTGAAAATCTTATACTGTATGACTCTCCGAGAAGAATCCACACTGGCTCCTAAGTCACACACCCATTCTGCACAACACTGTTTATGTCATTCATAGTCTTTGTGGACATGTCCAGATACAGCTGAGCTTTTATCATGGTGTTTTAGCTTCCTTACTAGTCCATGGAATTTAATTTCACATGACCAGCATCAGCAGTTTGTGAGAAAGTAGTTACTCTATTTTTAGTATCAAAATAAAAACTGAAATGTTTTTAATTATATTTTTAATGTAGATCATTAAAGAAAGTAAAGTAGAATTAGATGAAGTATATTAACAATATCATACAGTGGACAATTTATCAACCATTTCTACCTCTAACTTCTGTGACTCTATTTTACACAGATGATCATAAATTCCATCTAATATCACATAGAGAAATACACCTGGAAAGGAAAAGGTTTTTTCCTGGTGAAAATACAAATACACGTTCTCCGAACCCAGAAGAGAGTGGAATAAGACCTAAGAGCAAGATAACAGCTACAGTTTTAAAGGTAAAATCTGTTTCTAGACTGAGTCACTGCCCAGGCTTTGCAATTCTGGCATTCCCCTGTCCCCACCTTCGCCTTGGGTGCAACGCAGATAATGACCAGTTCTGTTCTGGCTCCTCATTCCAAATGCAGTTCAGCCCATGATAGATAAAACTATGTGGCAATGGATAAAAGCAGCATGTGCATTTCATGAAGATAAGAAAACTGTTAATAAACTTATTTAAGATCAGCCTACTGGAGTACATGTGAACCTGTGGTCTCCCAAAGGACTCTAAGCCATACCAAAATGTGGGGAAGCCACTAGAGAAAGACTAAACAGGCTCTTCCACGGGTATCTGTGACCAGATTGCCTTCAGCTTCAGTGCTGATGTCTAACAGGCAGATCTGGCCTTGGAGGGGGAAGAAAAAAACAAGGCAGCACTGCTTCTGCAATTGAAGCGTAAAATAATCCCCCGCAGTGTTGTGGCTTTCTGAGGGGAAAAACAGCCACTTAAAATGTTGCTGTGAGGGACAGATAAGGGGTGGGGACACAACAGAGATAATTCCATCAGCAGATGGGAATGGAACTTGCAACTCTACCTGTAGAGATCATATCTGATGTGAATGGATTTGTCATTGTCAGAGCTTCTGGTTTCAAGCTGAAGTGGGTATTTCCAAGTAAAAGCTCAGTGTTATAAAACTGAGCAATCTACTGCACACTCTGAAGGCAAAACAGAAAGAATTTTTCTTCCTGCATTCTTGAGTCAGTCCATTACCAAATTCACAAAAAAGTCCCCTCCAGGCTGCACATCATCACTCAGGTATTTTTACAGGGCTGTCAGACTATTCTGCAACCTCTAATAAAAATAAATGAAAAGTAAGATTATTGGATAGATTCAACTCTAAACCTAATAACAGCATTTATGGAAGTGTGGCTGTGGGGTTTTCACATGCTGAGTAGCAGAGACCTAGGATGCAGGCTGCAGCCATTTCAAAGCATGCATTTTTTATGCAGGATTTGAACTGGAATCAAGGTCATCTCTGTTGTCCACTTGGTGAAACACAAATCACATCCTAAATTGGAAGCACAAGTCCCACAGATCTGTGGCAACAGGGTCTGCTGAACCCCTGGAGAGCTGAAACCTTGGGTTGTGCTTCTCCTAGGAGCTGGAGACAAACATAAGAGACAAGGCTTTGCTCATGGCAGGCTTCGCTCATGGCAGGCTTCCACTGGATGCTGTCCTGCACCGTATATGACCTTCCTATGCCCCCAGCCTGCAGTGGGCACTGCAAGGAGCCTTGCCAGACATATTCTGGCTCACTTCAAAGCAAGTGAAGGAAGGATCTGATAATCCCCCCATTACCTTCAAGTCACCAGCTTCACATGCTCCCACAGCCCCTGCACTCCTCTGAGCCCTGCAGCCACCATCCTTGCACACTGGACTCTGTCCCCATGGCTGCTCATGCCTCAGCCATCCAAAGAAGGGAAGAGGGCAAGTGCAGTAAACTTCCATCTACTCTGCTGAAACCATCGGGACAGTGATAAATGAAGCTAAGGAGCACACTTGCAAGACTGGGACAAGGTCTCTCCCTGGTTACACCCTCCTCTATCCCACACCCTCCCCTGTTCATTGTGAGCTGCCTCATCTATGACTAATTTAGATCAAAATCTTCCAGCGCCAGCAGCTCACAGGCAGCATGTGTGTGTCTGTGAGCTTAGGGAGTATGTAGACATGTACCCAGCTGCTGAGTAGGGCTACATATCACTGCTTGTCATAATGCATCTTCCTCAAGGAGCCATGATCCAGAGCACAGGGCTCCCTAGCTGGGACCAGTGGCATTCCATCCCTGAGTCTGCCCTCCCCAAGCACACCAGCCGAATGCTACCTCAACTCTGAAAGAAGGCACCAAAAAGCCCCTCTGGCTTTGGCAGACACAGCCCCCGCACCGAAGGGAGTCTCCCAAACCCAAGAAGGATTAAGACCCCCTGAAGCTCCATGTGTAACATGGGGTGGGAGGACAGCTTTCTTCATTGCCAGGAACATGGACACCCGGCACCTTTCGGTGTCCCAACACCCACGGGCCTTTGGCATCTCCTGAGGGAGAAACAGGAGATGAACCCCAAAGGACACATCCTCCCCTGTCCCCAGCCACCCCTTCCACGGGCAGGATGGGGACCTGGCACCTACCATAGCTGGGCCATCCTGACCCGCGGCAGGCAGGGCCGGCAGCGCGGGGCCGCAGCGGGGGTCGTGCAGGAGCGCGGTGGGGGCACAGCCCGCGCACACAGCTCGGTTTTGAAGGGGCTGCTCCTCCTTCAAGAGGAAGCTGCGAATGGGGAAGATAAGGCTGAGGTTAGATAACAGGAAATGTCTGGATGTGAGTGACAACACATCCAGGTTGTGAAAGCAGCTCTCCCCATCCTGCCGCGGGGCACGAGGCTCACGAGCGGGCTGAGGGTGAGAACCGTGGCCTCTGCCCGTGCAGCCATGACGCCTCTGGGGGCCGGGCACACAGGGCCTGCGGCCGTCCCAGCCACTGGCAGCACAGGGAAGGGCACCGGGGGAGCTGTGAGCAGCCACTCCGGCTGTCCCAAGTCCGGCCACCTCAGGCCGTGCGTCTCACAGCGGTCAGGCGCCACTGCCCTGGCTGCTGAGGGGCCATGCAGAGAGTTGTGAAGGCACAAACATCCAGAAGGGCTCTGGTTTGGGAGACCGGATCATGCACAGAGACAGGCTCTGTGCAGGCTGTGCACAGAGGAGTGGATCTCTTACCCTGAGTGGACTCTCTCTGCTGGGAAGCAGAGTTCTGTTCTCGGGGGTGGGCTGACGCTTCAGCCATTGCAGGAGATTTTGTTCCAAAAGCTGCCCCACAAGGTTCACCTAGCTTTTGAATTCAAGGCCATGCTTCATTTTTTCTGTTCCCTCACACTCACATGAGCAGACAGATTTTGCTTTCTCAGTTGCAGCACCCAGCCAAGGAGCTGTCCCTGCTTCTGTGCCCCTGCCAGTCCGTCCATACACTCTCTGGCATCCACTGAGGGCCCCATCCCTGTCTCTGGAGCATCCACAATGCCTGCACAGAAAAGTAAACACCAGTGTTTAGTTTCAAGCTGTAACCAAAGCAAGTCCCACAGCTTTTCCTCTCCTGTCCCCTTGCTGTACCACATCAGTGTGAGGCAGCCTCGGGTGGCATCCCGCATCAGTGCTGTTTTCATCCAGCCTGGACAGAGCCCCAGCTGGCCAGCACAGCTGTGGGGACAGAGACCAGCAAGCTGCATTTACCCAGGCCATGCAAGATCAAAATGAATTCAAGCAAACCCAGAGATTTTAGAGATTCCTCATCTTTCTAGGCCAGTATAGTACACTGTATATTTTGTAAGGCCAAGATTCATTAAAAATGAATTGCTCTGTGTCTGCACTAACCCAAACATGTTTGCTACCAGCTAGCCCTGACAGGACACTGTGATGGACACTTCAGGGACATCCCTCTTGTAGGATTTCTTTTCCCATTTCAGCATTCTGCTGAAGCCCTTCCTTTCCAGTTTTTCCTTCCTGCTGCTGTCTGGCTCTTCAACCAAACCCCAGAGACAGCCTCCAGTGCTGGTGGCTGGGGCCTGCCCTAGTCCAGCAGCTTTCAGTTACATTATCAGTGTGCCAGGACTGCAACCACAGCCGTTGTTTCTGCAGCTCTGACCAAACCCCTAATCTGGAAAGCACTTACTGACGCCTCCAAGTAATTGAGCCCCCTGGGAGCGCCCATAAGGTACTCCTGAGGCTGTGTGCAGGCATAGTAAGACCAGCCATCCTCCTAACAGTCAAACCCATTCCCTGTGCCCAAGGAGGAGTTAGAAAATGAGGAATACAGTTACTGTCCAGTTCCTCTTTCATTCGCCTGTGTTTTAAAATATACAGTAAAAGAGGAATGGACAGGTCTGGGTGGTTTTGTTCTATGTTTACTTTGGTTTTAACTGGGGGAAAGAAGTATGTCTGTTCATGTAGTCTCTGTAGTTTTTTATGCAAGCCAGTATGAGCTTCAGTCCATGAGGGTTTTCTAGCCAACATGACATCAGAAACCTGTGACTCATCAGCTGGGGCAATGGGAGATCAAGCATTTTCCCCCAGCCAGGACACTCTGCTTTGCCTGCACCTGACCCCAGCCCAATGCTGTGGGCCCACAGTAATGTCCAAGGTGAAAGGCTCTCAGAGAAGCTGGTTTCCTCTATACTTTGCAGATGTCACCACACCGCCCTACACTCTGCAACAGCCTTGAAATCACATTCAGCATTTCCCAATGAAGAGAGTATTTTCAGTGCACTTGCAGTGCAACCCTGTAGCTTGCTCTGGAAAGAGAAAGAAAGGAGGTAGAAAAGCTGTGGGCATCAGACTGCCATCAAATAATGTTTCAGAGGCTTCTGCATACTGCTCCCCAAATTTTCTTGGAAAATCGCTTGAAAAAAGGTGTATCCATTTGATTAGCATGCAGCAAATTCTCTCACACTGCAGCCTCAAAATCTTGTACTTTTTACCTGCCATAAAGTAGGACATGAAGAATTAGCAGGTTTGTACTGGACATGAAAAAACTGGGACTCATGTAATGCTGATGCTGCTCTGTGCAGATCAATCCACGCAGACATGAAACAAAAAAGGATATGGAACTCTTGGAGCAAGTCCAGAGCAGATCCACAAAGTTGATAAGAGGACTTGCGCACCTCCCCGAAAAAGACAGGGAAAAGAGTTGAGGAAGCTGTTCAGCCTGGAGGAGAGAAAAGTGTGTGGAGACCTTGTAGCAACTTCAGTATCTGAAGGGCCTACAGATACTGGAAGCTGGAGAGGGATTCTTCATCAGGAAGTGACAGGACAAGGAGTAATGGCTGCAAATTGAAAAAGCTGAAATTTAGGCTGGATATGAGGGAAAAAATATTTACTGTAAAGGTGGTGAAACACTGGAACAAATTTCCTAGGGAAGCTGTGAAAGCCCCAACCCTGTCAGAGTTCAAGGACAGGTTGGATAAGGCCTTGAGCAAGCTGGGCTAGTGGAAGGTGTCCCTGCTCATGTCAGGGGGACTTGGGGCTAGATGATCTTTAAGGTTCTTTCCAACCCTTAACTTTCTATGTTTCTGTGATCCAAACTGACTTAGCCAAGGTGATTGCAGAATCTGGCCCTTAGTCAGCATGCCAGGAGATTTTACATTGGCACGGCTCCTCGCACAAATATCTTCAAAGCCAATATACTCCTTTTGATGAAGAAATCAAAGCTGTGTTTTACCATGTCAGGCCCAACTCCAGTCATCAATGACTGTCTTCCATTTCAGTTTGCTCAGTCAATACAGTTCCGCCATCCAGCAGCATACAGAATTAAGTCCATAGTTTTGAAGCCACCATATGAAGGAAAGACGAATTATTCATACATCAAATTCAAAAACACCAAACCACTCTTATGAAGTTTCTCCTCCCAGGTGAAGAATACTATTATTTACTCCTGCTTTGGCTAACTGTTCAAACAGTTTTCCTTCATCCTTAGTTCTTGGAGAGCTTTCAGGCTAAATCTCAGAGAGCCAGTCGCTACCAGACTTTCTCCTGAGCTATCTGTGAGAACAGCAGGCACTGCCTTGCCCTGCAGCAAGGTATTTAATGACCCAGGCTCTAACAGAGACAGCAGTGACCCTTCCACCAGTCAGCTACACCACCCTTTACAGTTTGTCCAGATGTGGGTGACCTTTGACACTTCTCAGCATTACAGGTGCTGCTTGGGAGAAGTTGTGAGGCCCAGTGAGAGCCCAGCATGAATGCACACAGGGGAAAGAGTGAAAGGAAGGGTGTTTATGTGAGTGACCATGTGAGCAAGGAGAGGAGGAAAGGGGAGATTAGGAGCAGCCCTGAGCTGCCACTGCAGAACTTCCCTGTGCCTCTGGAAACACTCATGGAGCTGGATTCCCCATGGAGCAAGATGGGGTGAGTGTTTTCACAGTTCCTTCCCTCCAGAAGATGACTGATTATGACAGTTTAGCTCCAGGCACTAAACCTGCAAAGGTGTAGGAAAATATCACAACTATTCCTTGAAGGCCAAGGTATGCATGATGAAGTAACTCACATGGGAGGTCTTTAATCCCTGCATCTGGGCAGCAAGCTCTTTAGCCAGCAAGGTTAGAGACATTTCATTCTCACCACCAGCCCACCTGTAGGAACAAGACTTCTCAACTGCCATGTCTTGTTAGCAAAACTCACTTAGCTGAACCCTGCCTCACTGGCCAGCCTGAGCTTTGGGTTCTGTGAACATCTTGTCCCCATTTCCGTTCTTCACCTTGTTCAGAAAAAGAAAAACAAATCAACATACCACGTGGACCTTCAAGTTTTGCTGTCAGTGGGATCCTCCATTCCTGCCCTCTTTTCTGGCAGATGCACAGCAACAAGAGTCAGAGGCTGGGCTCCAGAAAACAGAGGATATTTCTGTTCATGGCTGATTATGTGTTTGGTACATTTATTTCAGACCTCTGGTTAAGGGAGGGAAAAATGAGAAAGAGACACAGAGACAGAGAAGGGGAAAAAAAGGCAGACACCAACCAGGAGGTTCAAAGCTGTTTTTCTGATGGACAGTGAGAGATAAGAAAACCCCACTAACTGTCACAGCTACTGAATGACCCAGAAGACATCCTGTACCTCATACACTGTTAAGAATAGCATTCAAGGAACAGTATTAGTGTTGTTACTTAATCCTAAAGAAGTAGCAAAATAGCACCAGCCAGAGGTCAAGCAAATTCAGGAAGCTTTGATTTATTCTTATTTAATTTTAATGAGTACACTTGCATTTTTATATGAGTGGAGGAAAAAAAAAAACCACTTCCTTTTTTTCCCCCAGGTCTGACATACCTGTTCAGTTGCAACCAGTTCTCTATTCATAGGTGATAAGTAACCTTGTCTAGAAATTTTGCTTCAAAATAAAGTTGTATTGATGCCACCTATATCCTGAATTCCAGTACATCATTGAAAAATAAAGCTATATTTTCCCATATTTGCTCCCTCAAAGGACTATCTTTTTTCTTGCAGCAATCTTATTACATGGCTAAACAAAGAGTAAAGTCTTACTCTAGGTGTGAAAGAACTGATAGAATTTATGTCTTACAGAAATCATGAGCTATGGAGCTGCTTTATTCACTGCTGGTATCAATACAATTACCTCTGAGAAGAGAATCCAACCCTGGAATTCTAAAAAGACAACTCTAGATTTTTAAATTATTTTTTGACAAAAAAAAATTTAGCAAGCATTTAAGTTGTCAAAGACAGGATTTTGCCAATTCTTTTACATAGACAATGAAGGCAGAGAGAAACTGTGCTTCTGACACTCATCAATGTCTTTTACTGAACTTGCAGTAACTAATTTTTTTTCTCTGCATATTACTTTCAGAAACCACACATTAGCCGAGTTTCTCTACTGCCACTTTCTGAAGATCCTACCAAAAGAATATCCTGGGTACAAAGCACTGGTGATGGCTACAAGGCATAGCAGGCAAGGCCTGTGGTGAACCTGCACACTCCTGCTCTGCAACTACAACAATTGTCTGTGCCACGCCAGGCTCTTTCCCACATGGGAATACAGCAGGAAAAGCAGCTTTCCAGTGATGGTTTCAGACTGCCCTCCTATTGCTCAAGTGCTGGCAAAAGCAATTGGCAGTAAGGAAAGAAAACCACATCAGGCTTTCCATGTTTGGAGATACCACTTCTAAAGGCTCCTAAGTCACAGATAACTGGAAACTGGGACTGCAGCTAGAGAGATACTAGTTGCCCAGTTCTTCCTTTCTTCCTTTCGCATCTGCTGCTGGTGAACCCCAAGTGATAGGGTGCTGGGTCAGCCAGCCCCTAGTCTGATCCTGGGCAGATGTTCTGCTCTTCGGTTAAGCCTCAGAAATGACTGCAGGAGCAGCATGCAGGGACCAACACACCAGGAACAGCTAAACACCAAGCTGATGTCTTTATCAGTCCTGCACTCCACAGGCAACTGCTGCAGCATCACAGAGATGTCCCTTGAGCATTGACCACTTCAGACCCTTCACTCTGGGCTTCCGGGAAGAGGCAGATGTGCAGTTATCACTCACCCCCCCTTTTAGAACACAGAGGGTATTTCGACACCACTGCCTCTGCTTGCAGAGTCACTGTCAAAGGGAAGTATGTGACCGCGGGGCTCTGGCTCACAGCTTGCCTGCTGTGTTGCTCAACAGTGACAGTTGGGTTTTCATCAGCCACCCTTCTCTGTGGCAATGAAGTGCTTCCCCAAGACCATCATAACAGAACAAAAGGGGGTTTCTGTACAACACACCTCTGTCTCTCAGGACATGATGTATCATGCTGCTAGGCCACCTCATAATCATTACATCAGACCTTCCTGTCTGGGACACAGAAGATGTTCACAAACATTGTGAAAAAACATCTGTCACAGCAGGTTCACCTGCTTCATCAGACCTCTTCGTAGTGGCCCAAGAAAAGCCAAAACAGAATTGTGTGGCTTGGTAGAACTGCCAACGAGTTTGCAAAAGTAGGAGCCCTGGTTTTCATAAGCATTGCCTCGGCTGCTGGAAGCTTCTCACCCTTCCCAAGAGGAAAACTGTACTTTGAGAGAAGACCACAGCCCTCATAACCTGAGCAGCCTTTTCTTTTCTTCCCTCTTGTCACATCTTCCCTCTTGTACTGAAAATTTTGAGACATTCCAGGGTGTTTTCCAGTCTAGTGAAATTCTATCAGCAGACCTCTTCCCTCTCCAGTGCCTCATGCAACAGCCTAGAGCAGCAATGCAGGCTAAAAGGCCAGCCTGTAGCAATTGGGGATTTCTCCCCCTTCCCAAAGCAGCTGAGTTGCATCATAGCCTTTACTCAGTCAGGTATGAATCAGAGATCCCTTCAGGCAAGAGCATAGAAATACATGGAAGGAAAGAGGTTTTATTGACCCTGATGGCCTAATCTTATCCCAGGATGTGAATGAGCTTTAAAAATGCTCAGACTTGAAAGTTCAAATGTAGACACAAATGTCTCATTCCACATCAGCTTATGGAACACTGCACAAATCCAACAAGGCACATAAAGTCTATTTTAAGCAGCACCCCAGCCTTAACCAGGCAGTGAACTTACACTTGGCACCAAGACCAGAAATTGCCCATCAGAGCACATGGCCCGAGTGAGGTGTTGGTGTCAGAGCACTGATTATCTGCTGAAATGCCCACAGGCAAGGAGTCAGGCCATCCACCTGCCTGCAGGCCTGGTCGGAAGAGCTGGCACGAACATAGCCATTCTCGTGGCTTTCTGTCAAAGGCTGAGCAAATGTGAATGTTGAACCTTAAACCTGGAGCAGACAGGGTAACTGGAGGCAGACTCACTTCTCTGAGCAGGTAAATACCCAGCCCAATAGGCAGGCTGTACCAGCAGTGTCCTGTTGGTATAGCTTCAGCCCGGAAATTGGCAGACCACCAAGACAAGTGGTGTTTAAAAACTGTTGTGCTGTGTATTCTGCAGTACGTGTTACATTAAGGATTTGAAAGTTCTTAGTAGATACAAAGTAAAATTTGGCGTGACTTCTGAAGAGGGGAGACACATATAGGGGGAGACTCTGTGATCCCAAAGTCACTGGCACACCGGGGAGAGCGGTGCAGTCTCCGGAGGTTGCAGGGGAGAATGAGAGCCGCCTCTCGGGATCGGACCGTGCCCGGCTCCCCCCAGCACAGATCGGCTCTTGCTCAGGTCAGGCCCGGACCTGCAGAGGGGTCCAGCCGGGCCGGCGCTGCGGCGGAGCGGAGCGGGCCCTGCTGCCTCCCGCGGCCGTCAGGTGTCGCTGCTGCGTCGCTCCCCGCCCGGCCCCTCTCCGGCCCCGGGCCCGGCCCCTCTCCGGCCCCGGGCCCGGCCCCTCTCCGGCCC
>VZUI01035999.1:0-23150 GCA_013401135.1 Cettia cetti | reverse complement strand
ATGTATATGTATATGTATATGTATATGTATATGTATATGTATATGTATATGTATATGTATATGTATATGTATATGTATATAACAATATCCTCAGTTGGCAAAATAACATAACCTATGCAGTAAGTTTGAGGGGTTTTAGGAAAATCTCCTAAGCCGAGTGATTCCTGAATTTTACTGAGAAGATATGGGGTCACTGAATTTCATCTCTAAGAAATACTGGAGATTTATATAAGATATTCCCCATTCCTTGTGAATAGATGTAAGGACAAATGGCATATTCTGAATACCAGAAAAAATCACCAAACAACTTTCAGGATTATTGGAAGGATCCCAATGCAAATGCTAAATACCAAGCTGGGAACACAGAACAGCCCCGTGGTAATTTCTAACAGAATTATGCCAGATATTTGAAATTTTGTTGAAGCCAATCTTTTCATTTTAAGACAATACAGGTGTTTCTTACTTATTTTTTATTTCTTTTGGCATCTACTTAGGTTTAACACCGTTTACCTATCAATGTGTGCTGTAATTGCTGTAGTTCTCCTTCGCACAGATTTTGCACTGTTAATGTTTTCATCCAGTTAATTTCTCCTTGCTGGCAAGCACTTAGTGTCTCTAGACATATTATGATTCATAAGATGAATAGCTTCCCCTTGCTCTGGGATTCGAGAGACCAGCATGGAAGTATCCTATTCCTAGAGCAAAATCTCTGATGAATAATGTAGTATGACAAGTGTATTACTCACTGATGGAGATCTGCCTGAGTCTCTTCAGCAACTTAAAACTGCTGGTCAGGAAGAGGTAGATTGAGGCAGACAGAGGCCTTCTGAGTCAGATTATGTAGTGGTAAAACAGAGTTAGAATCATTTTTCAGTGCTGTAATTGGATGCAAACTGCATTTGAGATTTCAGCTTTCAACTGCTTTACCAAATTTACATAACACGAATGCTAATTAGTGACGAAATTAGTGCAGCAAACTCCTGTGCACATTATGCTTAGGTCGAAATTCCACTTACATCGAAAGATGAAAGTAGCTTCCTTTTTCTAAAAAAAAAAGTCTATTGACACCATTGATTTGGAAAGATGTGATATTTTCATATTTATATGTGGGTTCATTCAGTATCTCTTCATTAAAAAAGAATTTGCCGTAGTTTTCCTAAGCATAGATTAAAAGCACAACTTTCTTGTAACCCAAAATTCAGGTGTCTAATTGCTCTCAACTCTTTCTTGTTTCATACTTTGAATACTTAAAATTAGACACTTGATATTAGAATCAGATATTTTAATGTGGCTATTTTATGCCTGAGTATCTCTATTAAATTTAACAGAATTATTCATAGTGGTACAGAAGGTGACTCAGTAATGGTCATATCCAAAAAGCAGGAATTCACTGTGGAACAACTGCAAGATACTGTGTTTAAATTCAGAAAACATAAATAATAGCTCCCTAGTGAGTCTTGGTAAAAAGACCAGATAGGTACAAATCCAAATAGGTATCTTGCATTTCAGTTGTTCAAGAATCAAAAACTGGAATGTCCTTTGAATTTTAGTATTTCAAGGTGGATATGCTTTCACAAACATATAAGGTAGATAATTAAAAAGGAAGAAGTTAAATCTGATCATCCTGGATAACTACCTTGAACTCTTTTTAAGTGCCAACAAAACTTGAAGTGTGTTATCTCAAAGCCATTGACAGTCATGGCTGCAACTCTAAAAAATGTCTTCTAAGAACACAAGGATCAGATTTGTCATCTAAACCACCAGTTTGGCCCTGCAAGTTTTAAGATCAGAGAAGATGACAGCAGCATCTCCTCAAAATGAAGAGATTCATGGGAAGCCTGATCTCATGGAATACCTTGAAGCTTTTCTCTGAGTCATCGCTCCCTGATGGCAATTTTAAGGTCATTCCTGAATATGGACAATTTGTTCTGGAGACAAGAAACAATACTTGGCAACAAAGAAACAGAGATCAATTGGTACAATACATAACTGTAAGTCCAGTTAATCAAGGTACTTTTGAAATACTTTCGATTTGCAGCTTTGGTACTCAATTGTTCTAGAAATCAGTTCTAATTTTTCATCCAGTACTTTAGGAAGGAGTCTGAATTCCATAACATCTGGATGGGGAATGATTTAGTTTTAGTGCTTTGATCGGTCTTCATTGACAAAGCTTCATCTCATCATTACTGAGATTGATTATTTAGTTTTTATTTCAAAAATTTCATGCAAGGAAGACCTTTCACAAATGCTAATTCCTTGGAGTTACAGGCTAACTCAGAACCCAAAACAGAGAGGGAAATTTCCAACTGTTGATCTCAGTTAATATCACCTTCACTTGCTTCTTGTTCCTTGGCTGCTCCTGTGCAAGGAGGGGGATAGCTCTTATCTCTTAGCTGTGTGCACCTTGTCTCAAATGCTTTGACCAAAGCTTGGGAATTTGGCTCTTTTCTACCTGAATGAACAATCACAAGAGGAGCTTAAAAAACTAGTTCATGAGAGTTCCTCATCAGTGCCAAACATATTTACTTATGAGAACCATGGATGGTGGTATTGTGTTTCTGCTTTATTTAAAAAGATAAGTCTATCAATATTTTTCTTTGAAATAAATGGAAAGCTGTTTTCCATTCAGCTGGCCTCTTTATCAGAGAATTAGTTATTGAATGGTCAATATTGCTTGTTCTTCTCTCTGCACACTGGCTAATAGAGTTCAAATACACAGCAGGGCTTTCAGAACAATGCAAGAAGAGAGGGAATTTGTACAAACTCATTTGTACAGATAAAGGAAGCCTCTGAGGACTTGTGCTTCATAGTACAGAACTGCCAGAATGGTTCTGGGAGCAGTTAGGGACAATGCTGAAAGTGAAAAAACTTGTGCTCCTGACCTTACAACATTTTATTCATAGCAAAGTTGCAGTTATAGAGTTATGGCATGCTGGTTTAAAAAAACCTTAATTAGCTCTTTTGTGTCTCAAAAAACTTTAGAAGTGCAGGCCCTATTTGTAACTATTGCTGACTGTGGTGCCTCACCTGAAAGAAAGAAATTACCATGGTGTTAGTGCTACCCATGAAGATAAGGCTGAAGTTAACTTCAGCAATTATGGCTGAAAACCTGCAGCATTTGAAGCCTTTTCAATTCCTGTGCTGTAGGAGTCTGTCATGCAAGTAATAAATTGGATGGCACTTAGATGAGGAATCCAAGTTGAAAGACAGAAGAGTGTAGACCAGACAGTACAAATCTAAATGCACGGCTCAGGCGTTTGCCACAGTTCTGGGATTTCTGTAAGCAGCAGATAAAGAACAATTTGATTGTAAAGCTCGAGCTGTTACTGTTCAGCATTCCCAAGATGAAATTTGATGTCACTGAGCAGATTTATGGCATCCACAACATGGCAGGAAATGCAATTAACAAGGCACAACTGCAACACCTACAGAAAATGGTGATGAAGAATAAATGAAGATAAAATTGCTTTTCTTTTTCATTTTTCTTATTCTTTTATTTCTGTGCTTTCCCATTGTGAAGCAAGGACATAAAGCGATTGACACTGTTACCAGGAATAATGCCTGAAATACTGGAATAAGTATTTAGTGTCTGGTAAGAACTGTGACCTGAGACAGCAAGAGGCTTTAGAGTGAAAAGGATCAAAACCTTTATAGCCATTAATGCACAACAATTACAAAAGATCAAGCTAAGGGAACAGGGAAGCAGAGCGAGCAGGCAGGCACTGTCTGAGAGAGCAGAGCAGAGCAAATGTACAAAAAGCAGGAACTAAAACACTTAGCCCAAAATATTACTGAGTGTTCTGTGGGCGGAGGAAATATCCCAGTGTTTGTTCCCTAAAGAAAATGGAAACTGAAGCACGTGCAAGCACCCACAGAGGTTACCAAGAAGCACAAGTTGTGTGACAAGATTCTCAGATGGACACTTCTTATGCAGAAAGTGACATCCTGGATGTCATTTTGCCACTTTTCTGTAAGACCAGTGAGCTGGGTTCTGGCTGACCAGCAGAGCTGCAATCTCACTCTGGCAACACTGATGATCAGCTGATACTTGACCATGAGAAGAGAACCTCAGCATTGCAGGACCAGTGGACTAGCTATCAAATTCATCACAAGATGATACATCATTGCCTGAATTTTTAACCAACTGGCACAGAAATACCCTGTCTTCCAAGAAAACTGCCTCCCAAAACAGCTGAGTAAATCTCAGATGAGCCATTATCTTGATCTACCATAGAAATGTTTCACATTTTTTTCTAAAATGAAATTGAGTTCGATTTTTTCTACTTTTTTCTTTTATATTAAAGTGACATCTAAAATGTTTCCTTATGAAAAATCAAAATGAAATAATTATATAACCAAACACAGAATATTTCTTCTAAAATGTGTTGACTTCTCTCATTACCTGCCATTTTTGACATGTACCGAGACAAAATGTAGTTCAAAATCACAATTAACTTGGATTCTCTTCAGTATTTTGGCAAATAAAATAGTATTTTTGGCCAGAGGAATCAAGGAACTTGTGCCACAATAATAAAAAAGGCTGCATTGATATTGAGTAGCAGGCAGAATTCACTGCTCAGGAATAAGGAACTGGTTCCACTTTCTACAGGAGAGATGGGACAAAGCCTGAGTTAACAAATCTGTCCAGGAGAACCAGAGAGTTTGCATGTCCTCTGTTTGGGGATTTTGTGAATACAAAGCTCTCTGTGAATTCCTGTGTTACGTTCACACCTCACATTTTTACAAACCTCAGTCTTTGTTCTAACAGAACCTCACAAGTGACACAATTATAGTCGTAGACTAACAAACATTAAAACTGACAGAACATGAAATGTTCTCAGTTCAGTGGCTTGGATATAAGCTGAAAGCAAAGAACACAGCACATGTTTCTGCACTTAAAAAGCTTCCCCCAGAATCTTCTTTCAGGGACAGACTGAAAAGACAAATTGTACTGGAGTTTTCCAATCTGTCACAGTAGAGGAAAGCTTCTGAGCTGTACAGAGATGCCTGCAAATTAAAAATATATCATTTCATCTGAGAATGTATAAACCTTTCTAGTTCAGTTGGGTTTTTTCTCTCCCTTTGAGTATCAGAACTACGCCTTCCAACTCTTATCCAGATACAAACCACCAAAACAACTGTGACAATTCAGAACAAGTGTTGCAGCATTGATTTTTTTTTGGTATATTTTAAATGCTAGTTATTTCTTCAAAATTTAAATGTCAATCTAGAGTAAATGAGGAAATATTTTAATGGTAACTCCAGGCTGAAGATGATCATCCATACCTTAGGAAGCTGGAATCCACACTCGGTGATCTCATTAAAAAACAGTACAAGTGAGAAGTTATTGTCTCTCTTGCAAGAAAAGATTTTTTTAAGACCCTATAAAACAGGTTTAATTTTAAGGCTAATGAAAAACTTGCCCAATGTCTGACTTAAAATATGTGGATTTAGTCTGGGAGATCCTCCTTTTATGAGAAATCTCCATCAGTGCACAAGAACTGGTAGAATCTCATCATGCTCTGATGAGATCCTGCACATAAAATTGAAAAAGAACACTGTGATTTCTGACCAAGTGATTCCTATAAACACAACTTCCTTGGTGGCTGCCTGTTCAGTGCTCATCCATGATCATCTGTAGAGTTGTATTTTCATGTGAACTCTGTTTTAGCATGATGTCCTGGGTAATAACCTTTACAGGTTGGTAAAGTTCTTTAAAATGATCATTTACAGTTTGTTTTCTTCTTGCGGTTCTTCTTGTTGGGAACTGTATCAACTGCAGGTTTTATTTGTTTTCCCTCAAGGAAGATTCATATATATTTTTCAGTTAAGCATTTTGATTAAGTGAATCATGAAGGCTTTCTGTGAAGTCAGTCAGGACATTCATGTTTTACAAATAGGGAAGATGAGGAACAGAGAAGAATAGTGACTTTCATGGTAAATGGCAAGGTTGGGAGTAGAAACTGGAGATCTTTGCTGCCAAATCCATTCTATTGGATTGAAAACATTCCCTAGTACTTCCTATTTTTCCATAATTTGCTTTTTTAAAGTCATTATCCTTGTGGATTTGCAGATAGTGTAATAAGTGATGTATTAAGTCACCTTTATCCAATTTTATTGTGGAATAGTAAAAGGTGATACTCTGGCAGTGTTTTGGAGAATTTTTTTTTTAAAAAAAAGCAGATCTTAATTTTGACTCTTTAGGATTTTCAAAAATTAGAAGAGAGTTAAAGGAATGGACATGGAAATTTCAGGAAATTGGAAAAAAATTCAAAGAAAATTTTGTAAAAGTGAGAGTGTAGAAAGTCTGTACTGTCTCAAGGAAAAGGAAATGTTTAGGGTGTAGTAAATTAGGATTTTGAACTCCAGTTGCCCAACCAGAAAAGTCTTGTGTTCTGTCTGCAAACGATCATCTCACATAAATTTAATTTGCCAGTTAAGATCCTCTGTTTTCATGTCATGGTAGAAAACCTTTCTATGCATCATCATTTTTCTGGATGATTCAATGGGAGTGCAGTTTGCATCTGTGGCTGGCCTGGAACAGATTTACATGGCAAAGTGTTTTAATTCTGCACAGATCTGGTTTTGATGGTTGCAGTCACAACCTGAGCCAGAAGGAACCATAATAACCAATCTGGAAAGAATCCCAATGTCATCACTTCTTTTCTGTGGTAGAAGTCTCACCAGACATGATTCTGTTTCCATTCTCTCTCTGGCTCATTTCTTTGACCTGTCCCTGAACAGGGTCATTCTCTGATTGTGTTTAAAGATCTAGATAGAAGAACTACTTTCTGAGCTCTTACCCCATCTGCCCTTGGACAGACCCAGCTGTTTCTTTTAAAAATACACTCTTGTAAATTTTACTCCTCAGCTTGCTGAGGTAGACCCTTACCAGCAGGTTATGTTGAGGAACCCCACATCTGTTACTCTTAAGTGGTGGAAGGTGAGCTGGGTTATGCAGAAAAGCTGCATGTAACAAGTTCAGACACTAAATAATGAGTTTCAGCCTAGAGTAAGATTTTTATGCCTGAATTATTAGCCTCCTGTAATAGAAACTGTAAGGGAAATTCAAACAGGCTATTAATTGTAGCAGTGCCAATATATTAAGATGAGTAAGATTTTCTAAAGGTATATACTAAGCAATTTCAGTTCTTTTTACGTGCTTCATTAGGAGGAAATTCATTGCAGATGCATTTCCAATATACGTGTGTGCTGATTTAAGAGCTCCTGTATTGGAGTCAGTCACCCCTGCCAAGGCTCAGAAAACACCACGTTCCTAAAGCCATCAGGGTTGTGCTGTGGTTACATGCTCCCCCTCTGCCTTTGGCTTTCTCTAATCTTCATCTGACCTGTGGTAAATTCATGCTGACTGTTCTCACCCTCAAGGAAATGAAGTAAGATTAAGGTTTCTAAGAGTATAAGGTTCTGAAAATGAATATCATGGTCCTGAAGCCTCTTGGCTGTTTTAGGAAATGGTACAAGTCCACTAGTCATGATATTTTGTTCAGTTGGCAGAACTGTTTTGTGTAAAGGCTGAAACTTCTCCTTTGAGAAGGGTGTTTTCAGTAATTCTTGGCCAGTGAAAGATTCCCTGAAATTTTGCCTGAAATTTCACACACAGAGGGAGACAATCAGTTCAGCATTATCCATGGCATGGTAGTTCTGTCACACAGCAAGAGAAGAAAGCTGGCTCAAGTCCCTTCTCTGCCTGACTCAGGTCAAGGATTTGAGTCTCAGTTGAGATCTTTTGTCATAGCACTCACTTCACCTGGTCCAATTGATTTTATTTTGTATTTATATTTATATGCACTAGAATGGTTCTTTGGAAAGACACTGAAAAAAAAAAAAAAAATAAAAAAGGATTGCTTTCTAATTAAAAAAAAATTCTCCAAGTCAGAGCTCTTTTATCCAGGTTTCATTCTTCAGGAATGGATTGTGTGAAGTTCACAATATACATGCATAAATATATTAGCCACAAATCAATGTGAAAACCAGAGAAGCTTTAATGTAAAGGTGAGAACTCTAAGCATGTTTACAAAGGACATACAACAGAGTTCTACACTGAAGCAAGAACTGCATCCACAAAAGTAATTCTGGTCATTGAATGAAGAGAATAATTTTGTTTCCATAATGAATCATCTGCACTGGGCTCCTTATAGTAAGGTTATTTTATTCCATTACTGGTGCTCCTCTGTTTTTCCTGTGCCAAGCCTCTGTGTATGCTACTGTGAACACAAATTTGTGTTATATCACTTGCCATTGTGTATCTGGATGCTGAGGTGTATTTGGGGAACAGGCACCTCTGCCAGAAACAACTGAGTCCAAAAATATGTATCAGCATAAATAGTCCCCTATTTTTTCCTGAATATTCATATTATCATGGGAAGTATTTCCACACACTTCCTTTAAAGGAATTAAGTGTTTGGAAAGACTAAAGAGACAAAAAAAAAATTTCCTCTGACTAAGCATCCCTAAAATATTAAACATAATTTTCAGAATACATGAAAATATCTGTTACTTCACTTGACTTGCTCCAAAAAACATTGGTTTTCTTCCAGCCTCCTCTTTCCTTAGCTTCTCTCGAAAAGATATTTCCATTCCGAGACCAGTTGCAAAAGAAATTAAGGAATCTCATCAAGGGAATAAAATCAACTTTATAACAGATGAAACTGGACTATCATAAAAGAAATATATATTTTTAAGTTCTTCAGCATTTAATGTATATTGTTATTGAGGTAAATCCAGAAAAATTCTTATTTCTATCTGTCCAGAAGCACATTCAAGACAGTAACTTCTCACTGTTTTCAGCTGCAAGGTACCTGCAACAGCACTTTGAGCTCCAGGTGGCTTTTCCCAAGATCTCTAAGGACTGGGCAATAAAAACTGTGCTCTGTAGATATGAGGCTGCCAGGATCAGTGAAGCTGTTCCAAAATACACTTTAAGCTGAGGCTCTGGCCTGTGAGAGGCAGTGGTGTCCATCTGTACCAGAGCACTGGCAGGAGGGTTTTACACTGGCACCAGCAGTGTAAAGCACCTCTGCTTTCTTTTCTATGCTCTGAAACTCTTTTTCTTAACTGCTTTTCATTACAGTTCTCTCTGGAAAAATACTAGTAATTTAAAGGTTAATAGAATGCTGATGTCAGTATAATTAGAGCAGAGGAAAAACATTTCTGTAATTACTGCTAATGCTTTCCTGCTGTTCAGCCAATAAGATATGGCCCCCATTCCGGGATGGAAGGTGGGAGTAGAGATCTGTGTGAGCAAGAACTTGTGACAGGGGGATCAGACTGGTGCAGAAATGATGCCTGAGTCACTGGCAGCATGTTGGAAATTGGTCATTAAGCAACCCACCTGGAAAAAATAGAAGTCAAAATGTCAAGGATGAGGATGTCATAAAAATTCAGTTTATAGCACTGGCTAGCTAAAAAAATTCAGGACATGCACTTAATCAAAATTCATGTTTTGATTTCACTACACAGCATTACAAATAATCCCATTAGTGTAGGAGTTCTACATTTTCAAAAATAGCTGTGATGCTGCAGAGCTGACCGTGCACAGGAGCGTGTGGGAGTGACCCCTGGGACAGGGCTGGCAGTCGGTCACACCCGGATCATTATCCCTAAAGTTGATTTGTTCTGTGCGTGGTCACTTCCCATGGAGTGAGTCGGTGCCTAGAGGTGCACGGTGAGGTCTCTGCTCTGCCTCCCGAGGTGGGGAATGGCTCAGAGCTCACTGGAATAGCTGTGAGCAAACAGAGCAGCTCAGCTTGGGAGGTTTTCTGTTCCGCTGATGGGAGACCTCTCAAAATTAAATCTATAGTTATTCAAATTTCTGTATTGTCAAAAGACCATAAACAGAGAATAATTGCCGCATTGTAGTTGTTTCAAGAAAAGTCAAGGAATTCCTTTTCCTGTTTTTCAACAGAAGTTCAAAATTGTGGGTTTTTACTAGAAGCATTTGATTGCCTGCACTTAAGACCTTAAAAAAAAAAACAACAACTCTCTACAAATAAGGCATCATGTGAGTTTTGCTAACTTTAATGGAATTTCATTTGCTCAATTGCTCATGAAATTCTACACTCTGATGGATGCTCTGATGAAGGCACACTAACTTCCTTCTCTAACCCTCCTGGCATGGCACTGGGCTCAGGCTAATTAGCTCTGTCCCTCAGAGCTGCTCCATCCAGTGGCATCCTTTGTCCTGTAGTATTTTAGAGGGCAGAAACGCCCTAACAAACTCATCAATGAAGAATGAATTTTGCTGTTGCTCTTTCTACTGTCACATGTTTTTCCCAGATTCCCTTTGGCAGACCTGTCATTAGTCACCTCAGTGTTTCCTCGTGTCACAGTGGATGTGGATTTTAAGGAAAAAAAAAAAAAAGAGTTTACAAAAAAGTAGCTACGTGTTTCAGAGGAGAGCTGGCATCGCCCAGAGGAGCTTGGGATGAGAGAAGCAGCACGTGCAGGTGAAGGTCAGAAACACCGGAGGGGAGTTGGAGGATGTGATAACAGACAGGAGCAGATAACAGGTAGAGTTTCACTGCACGGGGAACAAGCAGGGCAGATTAGGAGGAAGATAAATAGGCCTTTGAAACTTCAAATCTTCCCCTTTTCAATTTAACATATGAAAGTGAATTGGATCTGAATGCTTATGGGGATCTAAAACTGAGAAAGAGCCGAGGTTCTTTTCTGACTTCTTTTCAATGTTCCAGCAGCTCCGTTTTCACTTTGAAACACAAGCGGCAAGCGAAATGCCGTGAATGGGAGCTGTACAGCTCTGAAAGGCAGGGCCTCCAGAGATAATCATTACAACAGCAAGTGCCCTTTTCTTCTACCATCTCTGCAGTGATCAGGACTCTTGCACAGGCTCTGAATGTTGTACCAAACTGCCCCTAAGTGATTTTGGTGATTTGGAATTGCAAATAAGTTATCGTTCAGCTGTAGTACCTCAAATGTAATACTGAAACTGCATCCTTGAGTATATATTCTTGTACTACTTTTAAATTATCTGATTTTTACCTGGTACTGTCTATGTCGTCTGCATTCAATTGTGATCATGGTTGAAAAGCTGAAAGACCTGAGATCTTCATGGTCTCAGGCTTAGGACAGGCTTTTTTTCATTCAGGCTAAATTGATTAATAAGAATTAACACCTGAAGGCTTAGCATAAATTTATTATCTCCATTTCTTTTCAAGCTGTTTTCACTGAGCATGACATGGAGTCTGGACCAAATAGGTTAGACATTTCAAATAAAACCAGAAATTGGAGCAACATATCTCTTTTATAGAGCCAAGAGTTCTTGAAAATTCAGGTAATAAATACATAGGCGGATGAAGGATATCATTTATATCTTGGATCTTCAGAAAATAGGAATCCTCCCCTTCAGTTAACTGTAATTGCTGTGATTAAATGCAAATATTAAATTAATTTCTTCAATACAGTGGGAAGATCACTGTTCAAGCAGTGGTTCATCCCCTCACTTTTAGGTTCAGTTTCCAGCTTTTTCTAGCTGTCACTTCTATTTAGACTACATCAAGCTAAATTGAAACTAATCACAGACATGCAGTGTGGCAAATCTGCTTGACCAGAAATTTCTCTTCACTCTTCTGGCAGGATTAGATCCTAACACTGTGTTGATTCAGCCAGGCTTTTCCTCTGATCAACAGAGTGACTAATGGTCCTGACTGTGGTGTTTGTCTCAAGGGCAAAGCAGAGCAGGCAGCCAGGAACTGGAGCTGTCATGTTGGACAGTCAGCAGTGTTTGCATTGCTGGGACACTTAGGGAAGCTGTGCCCATGCAGAGATGCTGCTGGAGGGGAGCATTTCCAGAGGACCTGGGGTTTGCTCAGGCTCATGGAAAGGAGTTGGCTTCTTCAAGCTCCAGAGGAGCACTCCTTGGATGTGGAGAATGCTTATTTAAACTGTAAAGGACAGTTTACCAGTGAGGTGGAAGCCATGTTAGAGCTCTTAGGCCTTTTCAAATCCTTTTTTTAAACATGTATTCCTTCTCCTCTTTTTACTTCTGTTGTCCTCTGCTCCTTGTTCCCCTTGCTCCCATGACCTGAGATTGGTGAAGACACAGTGATAATACACAGCAAACAGTTCTTTGTCAGAAAAACATACACATGTCTTGTCCTCTTCACCAAATATTTAATTTTAATTTGTTACAGTATGGAAAACAGTGGTATACAGAAACCATATTGACTGACATAAGCTTCTCAAAGGAAAAACTGATATGGATTTCATACACATATTGATGGAAAAGAGCATTTCATTTTCTCAGACAGCTAATGGCATGGAACTCTCAAGGACATTTAAAATAATGAGATAGTTTTGTTAAAAAATCAAAAGTGTGAGTTAATTCACCAAATACCTTTAAAACCAGTAAGTGCTCATTATTGCTTGTCCTGGTTTTGGCTGGGATAGAGTTCATTTTTTCCATTGCTTATCCTCTGAATCTGTGAATAACATTTTTACTTCATTTTTAAATGCACGATTATTTCAGCAACTTCATGTGCAGTTTTTTTATCGAGGGGCAATTTGCCCACAGCAGCTTTGGCACTTTCAAAGTGAGAAAGAATAGTAATAAGGCAATAGTCTGCTATTGCAATTAAAGGCGAAAATTATTTCTTTTAAATTTGCAAATACTTTCAGTAGATACTGGACATAAACTTACAGCTATATAATCACTCCAAGAATCTACACTAACTTCCAAAGGTCAAAGGACTAGAATAAAGAAGGAAAATGAGATGTAATGTACCAGTTTCTGAAATTGCTACTTTCATAAGAGTGCTATCAACAGCTATTGTAATAGTATAGTAATGAGGAGAATTAACAACATAGGCAAAAAGATTCTGTACCTTCTGTTGTAATATGAAATTAATCTTCATAAGTATCTTTGCATGCACACTTGCTAAATGCAATAGTGAATCTAGCCGAAATGGTTTTCTCCTTTACCTTTTCCCTTATGTCTAAGCACTTAAGGGAAAATGTGTTTTCATTTGTTTCTGTCTTAGCACAACAGTTATCTAGTATTTTTCGTGACAGAAACTCACAAAGCTCTTAGTAATCTATAAACAAGAACCCTAAAACCACAACAAACCAGAAATACAGCACAAAGAAGAGGAAAAATTAGCAAAAAATGTGGGATAAAAACCTATTAATAACACTTCTGCTATTAAGTGATGCCTTCTCTGCCTTTAAACTTGCACTGTTTCCCTTGCCAAATGGCTGCTCTTTTTGCATGTGCTGGCTTTTGCCTCTCCAGATATAAAAACTGCCTCTCTAGTAGTATTAATAGTGCAGACAAATGGTTTAATCACAGAGAGGGACAAGAAGTTTTCTTGTAATTGGATAAGAGTGCCTTCCCCTGGTTGAAAGTTTAGCTTGTGGCCATTTATAACCTTTCTATTTCCAGCTGAAACCTGAATCCTTGTTCTTTACATGGACAATGCTGCTTTCTGATAATATTGGCCTATAACTGAGAGGAGGGGTTGAGTGTTGAGCGTGTAATTATGGGTCAGCATCTGGCCTCTACACTTCTCAGGGAAACATTCACTTCTGTCGAATTCTTTGCTGCAAATACTGAGTATGCAGCTCTGCAGATCCCCTGACATGACTTAGTTGGCTAACAGTGATCCATACACCACACTTCAGAACAACTACCCCAAACCAAAGAATGATATGAAAGGCAAAATGTAGTAGGGATTTCTATCACTGCTGTGTTATGTTGTTCAGTACTGTAGTATTATGCTGTTTCTTGTCCCTAGTTTGAGAGAATTTTCTTATCTATAAAATAGTAGTAGAAATGTCAAGTACAACCACTGTACTTGGAAGAACTGTTTAACTCCACGCCGTGAGTATTACACTGAGAAAAAAAAAGGTGACGAGCCTTTCATAATTTTCTAGGCACCAGTGGATATTTGTTTCCACACTTTCCACTGCAGAAAAATGGTTCTTTCCTAGTATACATGGGCATGTGTCTGACTATTACAAAATAGTTTTTGAATTTATGTTCCTGGTGTGCTTATTTATTATATTACAAAGGTTCAGTCTGTGTCATGACCTTGCAGCCTCTACTCCTCAGTTTTGTGCAGCTAAGAAGGGGCAATTAAGTGAGGAAACAATGTGTGTTTCTCATGAAACTGCAGCAGCTTGAAATGCCCTCTGTTCACAATCTTTTAACAAATAAGTTTTAATTTAGGGAGGTTGTATTAGGTGACCAACGTGAGCTTATATCATACTGAAGTGTCCTAGTTTGTACAGGTAGGTAGCTGTTGTGTAAATATGCTCCAGTTTTAAGATGGGATCAAAAGTTCCAACCTGAGATCAGATCCTGTGAAATGGTTTCAGGTAATTTAAATGTAGCTAGTTACAGATGTTGTTATTTGCAGTGCATTGTTTGTATTTTGCCTGTGGCACAGCATGAAGTAAGAGAGCTTATTGCAGGACCTAAGTATGATACACATGAAACTTGCCTGGGCCTTAATTTCAGCAACAATTCTGTCATTGCTTTTCCTATGCAAAGTTGTGCTCTTTCACCCAAATGAGTTTTGACTTGAATTGAAACTGTTTCTCAGGAACAGATTTGCTTTAACCATCACTTTCATTCTCTACTTGTGTTGGGCTATGGTATTTCAATGGCACCTGGCTACCTCTCTCACTAGGCACTTAACCTTTTTATTTTTTTTGAAAATAGATGTGTGAGAAGGCCTTCTGTGAGCTACCAGAGCTTGCATTCAAAACTCAATGAGTTCCCAGTCGTACTCTGCAAGATTAGTTCAAGTCAATAGAGGATTTAGAAGTGAAAGTGGAGGAAAATCAGGTCAGCAAGAAATATGAATAGACTGATTAAATCAGTGGGAAATGCTAAGGTAAAAGACAGAGGATTCCAATTCCATTTATTATAAACTGGGTAGCTGATATGCTTAATAGCAAGGAAGGGCAGTATTGCTTGAGAATTGGGTTGAATTGGCAGAGTACATCCAAACATTCTCCTTCCAACAGAATGACTGATTGTGTAATCTGACTTGGTACAAGTGCTTGATCTCTCTGGTTTTTAATAAGAGGACTGTGAATGTAACTCCTGCGGAAAAGATCAGTGGTGTTTCCTTCCTCCAAATGAATGAAGTAACTAAGAATGCATTTGATACTTTGTGGTTTTATGGTTTCTGGTTTGAAAGAGCAGTGTCAAAATCTGTGTGGACCCAGCTCATCATGTCCTTTCAGAAAGGTCAGAAAGAAGTCCTGATCCAATGATCCCTTCCAAAGTTATCACTAGTTACACTCAACTAGCAGTACATTCCAGAGTATGGTTTGCTGTCATTTAAGTCCTAGTTTTTACTGTAGGAAAAACATTCCCCACTGCACTGAAAATGGATGCAGGCAAGAAGGAGTGTGTCTTGGATACTCTAGGAAAAGTTATATTTGAAACAAAAATCTTTGCCTCTTTTAAAACCTATTTATAAGAGACATATCCAGTGTTGCTAAAATGTGCTGTCATGTGGATTCCGGATCATGAGAGAGAGATGTTCCCTGGGATTTTGTCATCTCCAAATGAGATAAATATTTTAGATCTGTGATTGACTTGTTATGGACATGCAAAACATCACAAACACAACAGAACCTCAAGCTTCATTGGGGAATCCAGTCACTTGTTCTGTATAAATATTCAATGGTAGGAGATGAGACAGAATTTCTCACTATGGCATTTGCATGCACTCAGCATGACGGCATTTTAATTCTCTTCTTAGATGGTACAGTGCTGTCACCCCATAGAAACTAGAAATGAAAAAGTCTGTGCCAGCCTGCACGTTCCCCATGCTACTTGGAAGAAAAGCTATCTGAAATAACTGAGGGCTCAGAGGTGGCAGAGGATGTCTGGATTAAAGTTTGATGACAAAGGTACGCATACCCTGAAGATATGACTCTTATCATTGCCATCTGACACTTCAGAGTGCTGCTCAGCAGAGTGTGAATTGATGACACGCTGTTTATTTCTCTTTATGCCAAATCCCTGTGTGGGCATGGCTTGTGTGTATATATTTATATATATGTATTTTTATATATTCATATATATATCTGTAAAAGTGGACTCAGCCATCATCATTTCCTGGAAATGGATGTGGAGCCATCACAGATTCAGAAATTTGTAGCCCAGGTTTGTGTAAAGCTTCTTTATGTGCAGAGACCCTCCCTAAGCAAGTTAAAGTCACTGATTATAAGTGCCCATGGAGAGGTTTCCTGAAGTTAAATAAACTGCAGTAAGCTGTGTCAAGTTTCTCATTTTTCCCTCAGTAGGTGAGCTCTAAATATCTTCACCATGTTTTCTAACAGCCTTCCCAAATCCTTCATGAGTCCAATTTCCTGATGTCAGAACTGGACTGGGATCTGCAACCACATCAAAGTTAACTTGTGGGATTTTGCTTTGCTTTCCATAGTTATGGATGCTAAGCTTCAATAATGTGCTTAGTGCTATAAGAGGCAGCAAAAATGACACTTGGTGGTCCAAGGAGTGTGCAATCTAATGACAGACAGACAGTGCAGAGTGTGCTGGGAGACCTGGGGAACGTACTTCTGAGAGAAATGGTACTTTTTGAAATAATAGTTGGGTGCCTGACAACATTTACATTAACACTGGTGAGTATTCATGGCTTCAAGAACGATGAGAGTTTAGGGAGGGGATTTGGCTTCAGCAGATTTTATTCTGCCACATGCAGAGGGATCAGATCAGTCGACCATTGATGCTATAGTCATATACGATCCCTCCTTACTTTTTTCCCCATGTGGTGTTCGAGCCTGCTTTTTGATCTGTGCCCCTTACATTCTGCACTCTGACTAACAGGCTGCTCACAAATGCAGAGGAGTTTACGTCCTGCCAAATGTGTAATTACTGCAGTACTCCAGGCATCTCACTGCATACTAAGGAAGTTTTGCTGGCCTTACATTGATGTCAGATATTGCTGTACCAAAAAATCATCTCCGAGAAAATAAGCTTCTTTAGTCTATGATTTTTAGTAAGTCCTTCAAAGTAAAATTGATATATTTGGGCTCTTACTTCCTTTTCCTTAGTTATTTGGGTATGTGTAGGATTAAAACTTATTTCTGTATTTGTGATCTCCTCTCTTCTGCTTAAATAACTGTATTTTTTGAAGGGACAATTCTAATAGTAGCAAAAGTGAAGACAAAAAGTGAGGAACTTTCAAGCATACTAACAATGCAAATTGCTAAGCTGTTTTGGGGCTGATTTTAGAACAGAATACACATGAGGAAATAATTTGTCATATTCTTAACTTGTATTTTGAATAGATTAATGAGCATGGTGTCTAAAATCTGGGTCATGCAGTAGAAGTGAAAAAAATTGACACACAGCCCAAGTGAAGTCAATGAAACTCTCAAGTTAGGAACTGGAATAGGCCTTAAGAGAAAACAAGTGGATCTTTAGGGTAAAGCTGATGAATATGACACACTTCCCTTTGCTCTAATTCGTTTGCCCTGCTTGAGCTTTTGTTCCATGTATAGATCCCAAGCTTACCTGCATTTTAGCCTTCGGTTCTAGAAGCAGCTCGTTGTTTCCCATTGCAGATGTGTGAGAAATCAGTTCACAGCACACAGTAAGTGTTAATTGTGATTACTCTAAAGCAAATGGATCTCCCCATTAGAGTAGTGATGCAGTCTTCCACTAAGCCTGACAGGACTCATCCAGTCCAGGCTCTAACAAAGGAATGTATTGTTGTGCAAGTGGCAAATTAGCAGATCTATAGCTTTACTCAGACAGCAGTAATTGCTGTAGTCATGATTTGTCACGATTAGTTTGTGAATATTAATTATCAGCTTCTTAATCTATTTCCTCTAAAATAGTTACTAACCACTGATGATGACCAATTTCTGATGGACTGGTTTGGGTTACCACTTTTTCTTATGTTACTGTCATTGCCTCGGGCCTCACCTGCACTGGGTGGCTTCAAAAGAAACACTCTTGTTCTTTCACAAGAGCTTCTGTAGCTCACCTGTTCCTGGTTCAGAGTCCTCACAGAGACTGGTTTTACCTGCAGATGTTGTGCAGTGCTGTAAATGAGTGTTTTGTTGTCTCCTCTTCAATGGGTGAGTGGGAGTTCATTTACAGTGTGCCGGTGGAATGCCTCCCTGGGCTTGTGAAATCCTTAGCATCAGTGTACTTGGTCCTCCCCATCAAACTTTGCTTCACAAACTTGGTGATTGCTTTAAACTTGTGTCTTCGCTGCTCTTTAAAAGGAAAAAGCAGTGTCTGCACAGTTGTCTTTTTGTTTCATACTCTAAGCTACACTTTCTTGTGATTTTTGACTTGCTTTTTAGCAAAATTTGCAATTCTTTGGAGGCTGTGGTTTCGACTTAGCTCTCGAAGCAGCAAATTGAATTTAATTAGAGGTGAGTGCGCTCTGGTGATGTGGCAGGCAGGCTTTGCCCAACACCACCGACAGCACAACTTCCCCAGCTCTAAAACGGGGTGGGCAGCAGGTCAGGGCACCCTTTTTCCCCAACATCCACACACCTCAGCTTGTTGCATTTCACCTCGTTGTGCCTGTGAGTGTCTCAGCAGAGTTTCCAGGTGGGGACTTGTTGAAGCTCTCCCTGCGCTCCGGCAGCTCTGGCTGCTCGGCAGATTTTCCGTGGGTTCCACACCCCTGGACATGCAGCACCAGCAGCCCCTTTGTGAGCAGAGGCCAGAGAGAAGATACAATGTGGGAACAGAGCTGGTGGCTCAGCTGCACAGAAATCAATCACCAAGGTGAGCCCCTGGCAGGGGCTGTGAGGGCTGAGAAGGCAGCATCCTCAGCTGGAGCAGACCTGCCTCATTTCACCGCATCTCAGCTGCTCTCCAGCGTGGGGCACTTCGGGCTTCCCGTGACTGGATTGCTGATTCACTGCGGACAGTTCTGTGGGTTACGTGGAAAGGGGAAGTCTGAGGCTCTCAGAAGAAAAGGAGGAATCTTAATTTTTGGAAAGAGGCAGGGACGACAGATTTTGAGATGTGGTAATAGGAAATAGAAGGAAAAAACACTGCTGTGACAAAATGTGCATCTTCACTGTTCTCCATTTGTGAGCCTTCATTTGAAAAGAAATTGAGAGATGGGATTTGCAAAGTGGCTTATATATAGGTTGTGGTTTCACTAAATATATGCTATTGTTGACCAAGTTTTCTTATCTCATCTAAAAAACCCCCAAATTTCAATCTGTAACAAACCGAATTCAACATGAGATCAGATCACTGCAGCTGCTACAACTTTGCTATGTATATCCACAGAGTCAAGAGCTAGTGCTCTAAAAAATGCATATTTTGTGGTTTCCTTTCATCTTGAAAATCAACAGGATAATAATGATAGCAAGCATTTTTCTAAGTAATTGTTGAAGTCTAAACAGCACACAGGCAGGCATTCCATAATTAGCTAGAGAAACATATATCTTCATGAATTGACACTTTAAAGTGTTTTATTACACTTTGACAATCATATTGGGATACTGAGTAAAGGTGTTTACACCCTCAGCCTTCATGGCCACACCAAAGCAGGAACCAGTAGGAGGTTCAAAAGCTTAAGGTGTTGCAAGTGAAGGCAAGTAGTTAGCAGCTGAGTTGTTTGTTGCTGTGAACATTTTATTTTCCTTAATTCAGAGACCATAAAAAGGTACAGCAGATAAAATATTTGATGTGTGTAAAAGATTAAGCTGGAGACTGCAATGTGGGTCAGTCTGAAACATATGCACAGATAAAGATATGGCTGGATGTGGCAGTAATAATGTTTTCTTCTCTGATTCAGGTGATCTTTGCAAACTTGCCTGGACATTTTGTGGGAAAGAAAAGAGCTCTGTTGATGTGAAACCTCTAGAATCATGTCTCAGAGCCTCCCAGATCACCTAGAGCTGTAGTAGATAACAGGTTGTTATCTTCTCTCCCTTGCAGCCTTTGCCTATCCCTATGGAAAACATCAACCTCAGAACCTCACTTTGCTTTTTATCCACCCCAGAGTGGAGCAAAGTGGACAGTGCAAGTTGTTATCTGGGTGTGTTTGTTTTAAGCAATTGGCATTAGAGGAGATTCAAACAACCCACTAAAGCTTCCAGTTGACTGCCCCTCACAGTTTAGGGAATCCCATTTAAATGATTCATAGGCTACCACCATTCTGTATGGTTTCCAGCAACAAGTAGGTAGAACTGTTAGTGTGGCTGCTATTCTGTTACATATCCTGCAGGGCAGCTGGTCCCAGAAAATTTTGGAGGCTGTGCAGATGGAACCAGAGAAGTTGGAACAGCTTCTGTGCCCAGAGGAGCAGCCAAACTTTTGATGTCCAAAACCTCTCTGTCCCCACCATTAAATTCTGCAGTGGTTTCCAGAATCACAAATTGAACACTCAGGCTCTCTGCTGTATAACTGTCTCCACTGAAAATCCAATTGATACTGGAAAGTGCATGTGCAATGTACTATATACCTGAGAGAAATGTGTCTATAAGAGAGACAGTTGTAAGATTTGCCTTTGGAAAAGCCATTATCAGGAGAAATGAAGGGTGCTGATTTTACAGCATTAAGAGATTGGGTTGAATGGAGGGAAAGCAGCATGGCATGAACCTTTGAAAAGCTGGAAAGTTTACAAAGGACTGATCCCAGAGCTCCCAGCAACAGCAGCTGTGCTGTGACATACAGACTGATGTACCAGTTGTCTGATCCATAGGTTTCACTTCTAGGACTATTATTTCTTGGCAGCCAACCTAACGTAATTACGTATGTTTTCCTGCAACAAGCAAACACTTTATGTGGCTGAGGAAACAGCTGCACTACACTGAAGAGGTAATTTGCATAAATATGAAAGTACAGTCGCAGAATTGCAAAATTACATATTGTGTAGGGTTACGTGTTAATGTCAAGGATTATAAATACCAATAGGGATTATAAATATCTATAATGACCTTTTATTTAAAAGGAATTAATATTTAGCCGTTTTGAACATTGAAAGACACTTTGTCATCTGACTATTTAAAAGTGTGATTATTTAATCTAAAAATAACTTGGAATATGACTCTGAAGTGGAGATCTTTGCATCTTTCCATATATTCTGGTTTGAGCTACTCTTCAGAGATAGAGGGTCAGAGAGACACCTTCAAAAAGGATTGCCAAGCCAGATAAAATTTGCCTCATTTTCTTTGAACTTAAACTAGGCTTCTTGTTTGTAAATTCATAGAAAAGTTTCTGAAGGAACCTGGTAAAACTTCTTGTGTATGAACTACACAATATAGGAACTAAACTCAGACTGCAAGTAACATGACCAGTTACTGGTACTCACTGACTCACAACATGAAGTGTTTGCAGAAAAGATCTAGTGACAGCACAAGCATTTGTGCAGATGTATGTCTAAAAGAACAGATTTGGTGGAGTAAAACATAAAAAGTTTGTTTCAGTCCCTCACCTGCTTCACTTTGTGACCACAGAAGTGCTCGTGCTGTCCAAGATAGATGTGCAAACCGGAAAAGGAAAGCTAAAAATGTGGACGATATGGGCACAGCCTCAGCCTATACTGCCCTAAATGATACGTGGAATTTGCAGCATCACACTGGGACAGCTCAGTTCCTGCTCTGTGCAGGGGCAGCTTGGCAGGGAGACCTTGTGAAGAGAGTGCAGCTTAGGTGATCTTTAGCCCTGTGCTTTATGATTTGTCACCCATTTTGTGTTATCATAAGGCAAGAAGGCTGTAAACTGCACACACTTCTGCAGAGGGGACAGAAACCCCTGAGAACAGAGTTCCATGGGCTGCTGGGGCCATCTCAGCCCTCCCTGCCTCTGCCCCCCCGTGCTCACAGCAGAGTCAGCACATTGCAGTGCTGACACAGTGAAATGGGTCCAACCAGAGCTCTTGGGGCTGGCCCCAGAGTGATGTGTTGTTTTGATTCCTTGGGTGGTTTTATGCAGATTTGATTGACGTGGTTGGTTTCAGCTGATGGATTCAGTTGTGCAATTTGTTCAGCTTTTAATGAAGTAAGAGCAGAAAAATGCTCCAAGTGTCATGATAGCATGGTGAGATGAGCTCTAACTCATCTTCTCATGATATTTCAAAATATGTTGCTACATTTTTCCTCCAGCTGTTTATTCTGCCCATCTGCTGGATGTTACATTTCTTGCTGGCAATAGAAAATCCAGTCTCAATGCCCAGAGGGTGATGAGTATTTTTCTGGGTTGGTTTTTGCTCACAGTTTTGGTGTTAAGACTTGGCACTGAAGCAGCTCCTGAGCATGAACATGGACTATTGAATGATACTGTATTTCTGCAGAATCTGCTGCATTTCTCGGAGCCTGTTCATCCTGTTCCTTCCACCAGTCTTTGTGAACAAATCAATCATTAACCAGAAAGAAAATTAACATTGTTTTGGCCAAAGCAGCTTAGGGCTCAGGGGCATGAGGGCACAGGGAAAAGCAGAGGGAGAAGGAGGGAGAGGGATGGTACCAGCCCTCCTGTGGGCAAGCTGTGAGATGGACCTGTTTGGATTACTGATTCCACAACATGACATTGCTGCCACTTCCAGCAAGAAGAAGGTAATCCAAATCCAGAGAGTGGAGATATCTTAAGCCCTCAGGGTCGTCTTTAGCTTTTGTGGCATCAGATTGTTTTAGCTATAGAATGATTGGTTTGCATCAGCACTTTGAGCCTGGAGAAGATAAACTATGAATTATATAGCCAATACATCCTTGTTACCTTGGGAAGAAGGCATTGGACTGTTAACAAAAATTGGGTAAAAAACCCCAAACTCCTTAGCATCAATATGGCATTAAGAAGCAGGCATTCTTTATTTGTTCCAGATGCACAAGGGGATATCTCTTCCAAAATATCATAGAAGTATTCATAGAATGCCTGTCCTCTCTAATAGCCTTCTCTGAGCACAAAAACTACACAGTTGGAAGAACATGAGAGAAGTGCAGGAACGCATGGGTTGAGGAGAATAGGAACTTTTTAAACTGGCTGTGCTGTTAAGAAAGGATAAGGGTGAGCATCCACATCAGCTCACATTCATCAGCTCTGGGCCATGCCCTCCCACCCATATATTCCTTACCTCTTTCATCACCAGTGAGGCACAGGAAGCTGATTCATCTAAAGCATCATGTGGCAAAAAAAAAAAAAAAAAAAAAAAAGG